>MU188260.1:19253-56320 GCA_016904865.1 Pissodes strobi | reverse complement strand
ACCAAATCTATTAAAATTGATTATAATGTATCGGAACCGCATTAAATAACTAAAATAACTTGAGACTAAGTGAAATTAACCGAAAGTTGGTTCGACGACTAACCCAAACTAACCAAATCTATTAATATTGATTATAACATATTGGAACCGTTTTAGATGATTGAAATAAGTTGAGAAAAAGTGAAACTATCCGAAAGTTGAATCGACGACTAGACCAAAGTAACACAATCTACTAAAATTGATTATAAAGTATCTGAACCGGTTCTAATGACTGGAATAGGTTGAAACTAACTAAGTGAAACTAAGCAAGAGTTGATTGAACGACTAACCGGATTAGGTTGGTTAGTTCGGGTTAATCGTCGATTCAACTTTTGGTTAGTTTCACTTAGTCTCAACATATTTCAATCATTTGAACCGGTTCTAAGACGCTATATTCAATTTTAATAGATGTTATTAGTTGGGTTAGTTTGGGTTTAGGGTTAAATCAACTTTCGGTTAGTTTCTCTTAGCCTTAACTTATTTTAGATATTTGAACTGGTTCCGATATGTCATAAACGATTTTAATAGATTTGATTACTTTGGATTAGTCATCCAATCAACTTGCGATAAACTTCACATAGTTTCAACTTATTTTAGTCATTTGAACCGGTTCGGATACGTTATAATCAATTTTAATAGGTTTGGTTAGCTTGGGTTAGTTGTTGATTCATCTTTCGGGTAGTTTCACTTATTCTCAACTTATTTTAGTTATATAAAGGGGTTCCGATACGTTATAATAAATCCTAATAGATTTGGTTAGTTTGGGCTAGTTGTCCAATCAACTTTCGATTAGCTTCACATAGTTTCAATTTATTTTAGTCATTTAAACCGGTTCCGATATGTTATAATCAATTTCAATAAATTTGGTTAGTTTGGGGAGGACTACAATCAACTTTCGACTAGCTTCACTTAGTTTCAACTTATTTTAGTCATTTGAACCAGTTCCGATATGTTATAATCTATTTTAATAGGTTTGGTTCGTTTGGATTAGTAGTTGATTCATCTTTTGGTTAGTTTCACTTATTCTCAACTTATTTTAGTCATTTAAAGCGGTTCCGATACGTTATAATAAATTTCAATAGATTTGGTTAGTTTGGGGGCGACTACAAGCAACTTTCCACTAGCTGCACTTAGTTTCAACTTATTTTATTCATTTGAACCAGTTCCGATACCTTATAATCAATTTTAATAGATTTGGCTAGTTCAAGTTAGTCGTCTATTCAACTTTCGGTTTGTTTCATTTAGTCTCAACTTATTTTAATCATTTGAACCTGTTTCGAGACGTTATAAGCAATTTTACTAGATTTGGTTAGTTTGGGTTAGTCGTCCAATCAACGTTCGGTTAGTTTCACTTTGTTTCAACTTATTTTAGTCATCTGAATCGATTTCGATAAATTATAATCAATTTTAATAGATTTGGATAGTTTGGGTTAGTCGTCGATTCAACTGTCGGTTGGTGTCAGATATTCTCAACTTATGCTAGTCATATAAAGCGGTTCCGATACGTTATAATGATTTTATTACATTTGGTTAGTTTGGGTTAATCGTCGATTGAACTTTCGGTTAGTTTCACATAGTCTCAACTTATTTTCACATAGTCTCAACTTATTTTAATCATTTGAACCTTCCGTTATTTTAAATTCAATTTTAGTTTGGGTTAGTTGTCCAATCAACTTTCGGTTAGCTTCACTTATTCTCAACTTATTTTAGCCATTTGAAGCAGTTCCGATACGTTATAATCAATTTTAATAGATTTGGTTAGTTTGGGTTAGTGTTCAATTAACTTTCGGTTAGTTTCACTTATTCTCAACTTATTTTAGCCATTTGAAACGGCTACAATACCAACGTCATTATCAATTCTAATAGATGTGGTTAGTTTGGGTTAGTCGTCGATTCAACTTTCGCTTACTTTCACTTATTCTCAACTTATTTTAGTCATTTAAAGCGGTTCCGATACGTTATAATCAATTTCAATAGATTTGGTTAGTTTGGGTTAACCGTCGATTCAACTTTTGATTAATTTCACTTTGTCTCAACTTATTTTAATCATTTGAATCGGTTCTGATACGTTATAATCAATTTTAATGGATTTGGTTAATTTGGGTTAGTCATCCAAACAACTTTCGTCTAGTTTCATTTAATCTCAACTTATTTTAGTTATTTGAACCGGTTCCCATACGTTACAATCAATTTTAATAGATTTGGTTAGTTTGAGTTTGTCGTCGAATCAACTTTGGGTTAGTTTCACAGTGCCAAAATATATTTAATATTTACAAAGCATTCCATTATCGTTATATAATATGTACTTATTAACAAAAAATCTGACACCTGGACGATTTTTCCGGTCTTGTCGCCTCCTTCACCTAATTTTATTAACATATCTATTCACTAATCCGACTATAGATTTTTCCTATTTGCCTTTGTATTTTTCATTCCTTCGTATATATTTCCACCGAAGTCCGAATAAAATTTCTATTTTAATAGAAATAAAATTAAGGATTTTCACAAATCCGACTCTGTTCTGCACACTCTGCCTACATACGAACGACTGATTAAACTAAAACGCTCCACATGCTGCCAACAATCTGCGGATTTTCGGCGGCTGGCACAAAATATTTGCGGGAGTGGAGCTACTAGTTTACATATACTTTGCTATTAGCATTCACCCTTTATTTTGCGTTTATGGGAGGTTAATCTCGCATATGTAAATTTGTCTGGCTTCATCATTGAAATTCAAATTCAAATTCAAAAGTGCTTTATTTGTCCAAAAAATACAAATTTTCATTGATAAAGCATATTTATAAATATAAATGGGAAAATTATTATGTACAAGAAGAACAAGTAGGTAAACAAAATTGTTAAGAATTTTTTTTTTATATATATATAAAAAAAAATTTACAATAATTATTAATATTAAAAATAAGACAAAACCGAAATAAGAAAACAACCAATGTCAAAATATAAAAGAAGATACAAATTAGCATAGGTTCAGAACATCAATAACTACCCACTAACATTAACTAATGACCAGGCTATTCCGATAGAATTCTTCCACGCAATAGTATGCTTTATTTAAAGGTTCCCTTTTCAATAATCTGCGAAAGGTTTTAAGATTTCTAGCAGTTCTGAGGCCGATTGGCAAATGGTTATATAATTTTCGCCCCACGTAAATCATCGACCGCTTAACTAGCGTTGTTTTTGGTAGTGGCAAAGGCGGATCAAAAGTCTGGCGAGTTTCATAATATGGAGTAGGACCCCGAAGCTGAACACGATTCTTGACAATTAGAGAACACGTTTCCATAATGAAGAGAGATGTTAAGATTAAAATTCTTTGAGTAACAAAATGTGGTCTACAACTTTCTCTTTGCTTAATGTTCATAAGAAATCTAATTGCTTTTTTCTGCAAAATGAAAAGCATATTCAAATGACCCTGGTTGGCTACTCCCCAAAATGGAATGCCATATCTGAGATGTGACTCAAAAAGACAAAAATTAACTGTTCGTGCCAGTTCAGGACCCAACTCTTCTCTAATCGCTCTCACCGCAAAACATGCCGATGACAATTTCTTGCTTAAGCCCAGTATGTGTTCCTCAAAATGCAGCCCTTCATCAATCTGGATTCCCAGAAACTTGACAACCTCCGAGCCCGGAAGACGGCTTCCATTTAAAAGCAGATCCTACAAATCACACCTAAGCCCGACAACATGTGTTTTACTCAGGTTCAGGGGAAGGCAATTGGCATCGAACCACTCCTTAATAAGTTTGAGATCGCTTGATATTATATTTTTTAAACCCGCCATAACCCTTTCTTGCCAAAGAATCGAAGTATCATCAGCGATAAGAGTAAAATGCCCAGAGATGCTCAGCTGAGCTAGGTCATTTATGTATAGGAGAAATAATAGGGGTCCCAAAACAGAGCCCTGTGCAACTCCGCACCTAATGGCCATCGAAGATGATTTCCTTCCTGCAACGCATACAGACTGACAACGACCCCCAAGCCAATCATAAAATGCACCCCGAAAGCCATATCTCTCAAGCTTTGACAGCAGTATTCCATGATCTACACAATCAAATGCCTTGAACAGATCACAGAACACCGCTGCCGAGCAGCTACCTCGATTCACTCCAAAATACACCGCCTCGAGAAAGCTGTAAACGGCATCCTGGGTACTCCTAGAAGACTGGAACCCAAATTGTTTGTCAGTAATAATATTGAATGAACGTAGATAGTCCCACATTCTTTTCTTTACCAGCTTTTCAATTACTTTAGACAGGACAGGTAGTAACGAGATAGGGCGGAAGTTAGAAGGTTCCTTTGGGTCACCACCCTTGAATAAAGGTATCACCAATGCAGACTTCAATCAAGAAGGAAACAAACGCGACCAGGATTCGTTGATGGAAACAGAGAGGGCATCTAAAGCTCTATCAGGTAGGTGCTGAAGAACGTTTGTCGAAATTTCGTCAAGTCCACTAGACTTCTTATTTTTAATCTCAGAAATCACGTTCTTAATTTCTTGACTGCTTGTCTCAAAAAAGGAATAAGAACCCCTGTGTGAAATATTTTGAAGGTATGATATAGGGTCCGTCACAGCTGTCAAATCTTTGGTCAGACCAGAAGCTATATTACAATAAAATGTATTCAATTGATCAGGATCGATGTCAATGCTGCCACTAGCAGCCTTATTGGGAAATTCATTAATTATGTCCCAGCCTTCTTTATGCTTATTTTTAGCATTTATCTAATATGTCGAATGCGAGGTAATGATTATATTATCTTTATCTTTAATTAAATTGAGGCGCAATTGCGCTCAGTTTTCGTTTATGTGCCAAGGGCCTAAACAAAAGTAATAGTAATTACTTATTTTGAGCCATAAGACTCATTGTTAGAGGTTATACCTCTATTTCTCTATTTATATCAAATTTAAAGTTACATTTTATTTAAATTTACCGAGAGTCACTGAATTGGAACGTCATTCCATTATTTTCTTTTGAATTTTATATTTTAATGATCATTTTATTTTGAATTTCATATCTTAATCATTATTTTCCTACGAATTTTATATTTTAAACTAAAGGAAGAGAGGAACAGTAATTATTTATAATTTTTGCTCATTTTCTGCTCAACTTAACACTATAATTCAAGTTTCTGATTATATCTGCTTTTATCAATGAATTTTCAATTTGTAGATGGCTTCATCATATGTTAAACATTGTCACTGATGTTCACATGATATTTCCTTGAATATTATTTAATTAGCAATATACATTGGTCTAAGACTAGTTTATCCACTTGCTGTACTGAACCACTCTGAGGGAATCAATACCTGGTGAACCAAATAAGTCCTCGATAAATCCAAGAGATACTATCTTGGGAACAGGCAGAAACGATTCCAGTGGAGGTCCCAATACGATAGCATGGTTACAGAGTAATTGGACGAAGCTAAGTATTAGCCAATCAGAAGATAAACATATTGTAAAGACCAGTTGTAACATTTAATTTTTTTTGATCTTTCATATTAATTTTAATTTTTATTACTAAGTTAATTTATTCATATTTGTATTCTCATTTAATTATATAGTTAATATATTACTTGATTCAACTCTTTAAATTATTGCAGGATAGAAATCTGCGAGCCATTGCGATTTCTGATATATGAAATAAATTGTCTTTATATTTATGTATATTTAAGTATTCATATTCAGTTCGCATTGTCTATAGGAACTCTGGCGCCCACAAAAAAATTTATCGCTAATAGGGGAAATAACTCACCCCTGAGATTAACCGTAAAAAAAACGAGTCTTAAAACGAACATCATTTATTAAAAAAAGTCTTATGGTTATGAAAAGTAGTATACAGTTGGCGAATAACTAGTATTGCGCTAAAAAATGACGCCCAACTTTCATTACAAAGTCTGTGAACTTCGATGACCAGTATTTGCGCAATTCGTTATATTCATTATCAATAAGTCAGTCTCAATATTTCTCATTTTTTTTTCAGCAGAATTCAGCCAGTCGACCTGTCTTTATAACTAAACTGGGTAATCCCTTTTGCTCTATCTGAGCCTCGACACGTATGTATGCATTTAAATGCCCCACTTCTTAATATTTCAATATCGTCCATATCAATATTCTATATTCCAATAGATCTACATTATTAAACACCTTTCGTGTTGACTCTTGGGAATGAATGATTCAGTTAGATATATTAAATAATTTAAAATTAATTAAACTGACTGATATTCCATTGAGAAATCAGTTGGCATTTAGTTAATCCCGTTTTGCTTAATTAAATATTTATAAAGTAATTTTCTACAAATCATCTGGTACAATCATTTATATAAAACATATAAGTATAAATAAATGAATGTTTGAAAGTATGCATAACCAAAAACCTGCCTAAATAGATATCTACTTAGTTATTTTGAGTAATAAATCATTCTGCATATGCAGTAAATGAAAGTGAACAATAAAAAAATCAGCATATCGAAATAAAGACTGAGATATCGAGGGCTGGTCGACATTTATTTAAGACAAAACAAGCTTGCATTTTTTATGTTTGCAATATTTTAACATTGAAATAATCTATTCCTTATTAAAATAATACTGTTCTGCATTTCAAATCTAACCTCACGCTCACCCATAAATTTTTAGATAAGACGCAAGTGAAATACGAGAAAACTAAACCTTTAAAATAAAACTAAACCATCCAAATTAAAAGAAACTAAGTCAGATTTGTTTTACAGAATATATTTTATTTTTGACTTAAAACTGTAGTCCACGAATATGTTTGGAGTCATTTACCACTGTATCGCTTTTCTATTTGTGGAATTTGCTGGAAAGGTGTTTCTCTTTGTTTATATAAAACTGCAACTAAGTGTTCAGGAAAGGCAGCTTAAGTGACATGTTCCAATTCAGTTCCTTGTAAGATTGGATAAGTTCATCAACTACTTCTATACAATTGTTCAATTTCTATTTCCTAGGACGTTACTACACACATTTTGAAGGCAGTCCACGCCCTATTCTATTTTCGCGAAATCATTGATATTCTAAATTTTATAGCCTTGGTAGTACCAGTTAACCAACCAGTTAGGGTTCTAGAGCAAATATTGCAGCAAATTTAGAGAGTCCAAGCTTTATCTTGATCTAAAGCTCTGCAACCAAAATATAACTCATTTGATTTTCTTACAATTGGGTTTAAAGTCTTTCGTTGGGTTTTCACGGGTACTTCACCACATACAAACCGGTGAAAGGCAAATTGGCGTAAGCCAGGTTTTGGTCAAAAGTGAAGTAAGTACATTTCTGGAATCTTGACAGTAAAGCAGTGTAGATCAACATTTACAAGGAATGTCAAGAGATGACAGCACAATTTAGCTTGTAAATTAGTCGGCATATCTATCAGCAGCAAAAGAGATGCAAGTTGTCTCAATTTGACTATAAACAAGTCTTGTGGATTCTTGTTGCCTTTGCAGTGTCATAGTTTGGATTTCAATGATTTTAATAGCTTGTGAAGTGTTCTGTGCACCAACTTGTTTTTCGTATATTATTAATAGGTTGTAGAAATAGGCTCAGACAGTAGTGATGTGGATTCTTTCGAACAGATAGAGAGCAATGATAAATATGTTCCTGATTTCGATGGAAGCATGGGTTAGTTTCCACAACCTCTTTTCAGAAATGGTTCTGGTATTTTACTTCTGTAGCGTTTCTTTCCATGAGAATAGAGCGTCGTCAGAGTTATTTTATTGATAGCTTTAACACGCTCTGTGGATAAAAAAACAGGACCGAAACGCCTTTTTAAAGATTTTTGAGTCCCCTCATATAATATGTTAACCATATTTTTATTTTTATTTTTCCATGTTTCAGAACTCAGCTCCAACATGACGATAAATCTTTTACAAGCAGAAATTGCAAGGAACATGAATGCAAGCACCAACTTGTTTTTCGTGTATTATTAATAAGTTGTAGAAATAGGCTCAGAGAGTAGTGATGCGGATTCCTTCGAACACATAGAGAGCAGTGATGAATATGTTCTGCATTTCGATGGAAGCACGGGTTAGTCCCCACAACGTCTTTTCAGAACTGGTTCTGGTATTTTACTTCTGTAGCGCCTCTTCCCATGAGGATAGAGCGCCGTCAGGGTTATTATTTCATGAATTGTATTAAGTCTAGTACAATATAGTATTTGTACTACCTTGATAAAACATGTTATCTTACGGAAGAGAAAGCTGTAAAATGGATTTTATTAATTGTACTAAGTCAAGTACATTATAATATTTGTACTACATTAATAAAGGATGTTATCATACGGAATAGATTTCATGAATTGTACTAAGCCCAGGACAATAAATGTTGTGCTACATGAATAAAATATGTTATCATTCAGAAGAGAAGCTGAAAAATGGATTTAAGGAATTGTACTAAACCCGGTAACATAATATTCATTCCATACTACCAAAAGAGTAAACTACAGTTATCATACTGTATAAAAGCAATAAAACAAATGTTATGTATTGTACTGAATCTGGTACTAGATAATATTCATACAATATTGATAACAAAGTACAGTATGGGCCACATAAAACCACTAAAATATACTTTAATGAAAAATCGTAGTGAATAAATTTGACAAATAAATGTTCTGAACGACCATCCAATATTAATATCAAATAGAAAGCATGTCTCTTGCTTTATTTAAATATTTCCAGAAAAAAGTTCAATAATAACAATGAACGGAAATATGACGTAATCTGCATTCAATATCGCAATCTGATGGCTTCCCTTAGCAACAAAAATTAATAATAAACAAAACTGCATTACCTAACAATTAACAACCGAATTTCCCGGTTTAGTGTCTAATGAATAGTTGAAATTAATTACCCACACGAATCACTACAAGTTAATTGCACGATTAATTATTAAAATTAAAGATAAAAACAACAATTCCCCATTGCATCAATTCTAATTTCGGTAACAGAATAAATTTCCATGAAATTAGCGGTTTTGGCATTAGTTGCAACTTATTACTGTAGACAATAGATGCTTTGATAAAGTATCGTGATAATCAATGGTTAAATTTTAAGCCCGCTTCTAATCCGCTACAGAAAGGTCAAATAAATTAAACTACTTAATTATCGAAAATCTACATTACATTTCGTCGGTAATAAAATGAAAACGATTAATTGGGTCAATCGCAAGACCCAGCGAATAAATAATAATCACTATTCCATTCAAATATAAAAGCCTATAAGCCTTAATTAATCTGTAATTAATATCACGTCACGCCGACCAATTAAGCTACTAAATCGAATCCGATATGAAAGAAAACGATTAACTGGATCAATCGCGAAACCCAGCGAATAAATAAAAATTACTATGCCATCCGAACGTAAAAGCCTATAAGCCTTAATTAATCGCTAACTAATATGACGTCACGCCGATCAATTAAGCTAATAAATCGAATCCGATATGAATGAAAACGATTAATTGGATCAATCGCGAAACCCAGGAAATAAACATAAAAATATGCCATCCGAATATAAAAGTCTATAAGCCTTAATTAATCTCTAACTAATATGACGTCACGCCGATCAATTAAGCTAATAAATTGAGTCCGATATGAATGATAAAAAAGCAAAATAATGCACAAATGCAATTAATAAACACCACGAGAAGCGCAACACATCTGCAATTGATAAAGAATGCTTACCTCCTAACAAGAGGGCAGAAAGACGTCACACAAGACGCCAATCACCACAATGGCTTCCAACACTAGACAAAGCAAATCCCGAAATCCTCGCTTGGCGGGTTATTACCGCATCTACAGCACTAAAACTGACGAAAACAAATTGAGATGGCCGATACGAGAATTTCTACGTTGTTTTTCGATAAAATCTTACTAGGATGCCTGGGATTAAACCAGATTTAAATAAACTCAACATGAAAGCTTCTAAAAAGTGCCGTACCTGACTGATGAAAACAACGCGTAGGACTTTCATATCGCGCAACCTACGAAGCGTGGAACGACAGAGGTTATGACGAATGCGCCAGAGAGATATGAGTTCGAATTAAATACCGGATTTAAATGTCGAACTACAAGCGGATACCCGAATAGTACCAGGGGCGTATTAGAAATTCGCTAACAACAGGTTATAGTTAGTGACCAAAACGGAATGTCACAACGCTGTTTATAATTTATCTTGAATGCGTATACAAGCTTGGTTGCCATGAACTCGCAACTGACCTTGGTCACCTGTAGGTTTAGAATGGGATGATTGCTTCCAGAGATTCCCAAGAAATCGGTTCGTATATAGCCAAACATCTCTAGGCTCGAGTTTCAATATATAAACCCGTTGATATTTACTTACAGCGATGCTTGTACTAGTCAAAATCGCAACATTAAAATAGTGTTTTTTTTCACGCGGCTAGTAACTAGTGAAGTCGACGAAACTGACGTCATATATCACAAGTTCATGGTCAGTGGACAATCATTCTTACCGAATTCAGATACTGGTTTTGTGGAACATACGCCAGGAAATAGTATATTATTTTATATGGAGGAAAAGTGATACTTTTCATGGCGCGCTCGTGTTTAACAGCCGAACGGAGTGAGGCTGGTAATATAGAGCAAGCCATGAAAAGTAACTTTTCCTCCAAATAAAATATGCTGTTTTTTCTTCAAATGTCGACAAATTAATGCAAAAACATCTCTTTTTAATAGTAATAATATCTAATTATTATTAAAGATAAATGGGTTCGCAAGGCGGCTTAGACCACGGTCGTAGGTGGCCTTGCTTAGACCGATGTCGGTGAATATAATGTAACATAAAGCTGTCAGTGGCCCCTGTCAACAATAATTATTTTTTAAGATTGCGTTTTAATTCCGTATTGATAAGCAGTTAATGAGTAAGTTTGATTAAATAATAACCAATTTGTTCCTAAATTAGTTATTTTTAGAAATGCAGTCACAAATTGAGTGATAAATACAAATTGTAGTTTAATAAATCTTGAGTTGTTGACGCTTATTTTGTTGTCTGTTTGTATTGTATCTATGTTGCTATGACAACACTTTTACCTCCGCCGGCGGAAAAGTGAAAAGTAAAGCTCCGGCGGAGGAAAAACGAAACTTCACGGCCGCCTACACAGTCGAGTAATGACGGATTTACTGACGTTTGAAGAAAAAAACATATGCGTTCCTGAGGACTGGTGTGTAGAAGAACCAAATCATTTCACCTGACCAAAATGTTTCAGAAAAGCTTTCTGTTCAGTCGAGAGGTTGGAGAAAGCAATGACGAAGAAAAAAATCAGGATAACCAGCCAGTTTATTGGCTCAAGACACAATGGATCATTATTACGAAATAAAATCCGTAGATGGTGCTATACAAAAAATGCTTTCTGGGTATTTCCCATTGGCATGTTTAAATCTGAAGCTCTAGGATGGTGGAAGACTATTATTTTTCAAAAATATCGACCATAGATCTGTACATAGGAATACGACCAGAGACAGCAGCAAAAAAGCACATATTGCACGCCCTTTCTTAGGTATCCTCCATACACCACAAGCTCTTCATGAATTTATTTACGACCTCGGCCCTGGAGCTGAATGACACAATTTCTTTAACCGATGTTCTATGGCAATGTTTCCCGTAATCCTTAGAATTTGAATTTAAATGTTTTTCAAAATAAAAAATAACTATTTTTTTTTTATATTTGTCAGAGCTTGGTAAGTAGAAGGATGAATTCCTTGATATGGAAAGCGATGTAAATTACATGGATTTTAAGATTCATATCACTCCGCAATGAAACTTCAGATGTCGTAGCATATTTCCTCGTAGTAAATTTCAGTGGTATAGCTTGGGATCTTATTATTCGCACGGTTATAAAAAATATAAATTTTCTCATAGCTATTTGACTTACACCATTTTGCTTTTTACTGACTCGTATGTAAAAGAAATTGTTCAATTTGTTAAGACAGAATCCCAACAACATGGTTTATGCGCAATCAATAATCGATAATAATACTAAAATAATATATTAAGATTCTAATTTTAAAATACTACATTTTTCGTACGAGCACGAAACCTTTGAGAAAATTAAAAAGCATTGTCGGTTTGTTGACACAGGATCGCTTTTGATGTAGAAATGATATAATTTTGAACGCAAAATAGAAAAACTTCATTTACAATGAAAATGATCCCGTCTGTAGGCACAAAGAAATAACTACATAGGTAACCAAAATGTTCCTTTACAACTGCTAATTGATGAATATTTGCACCCACTCTGTAAGCCCTTCGGGTATTTCCAGCCACACGAAACACCTTCTATTGATCAGAACGCATTTTCCATATTTTCTGGTTCCATTGTGACTGTGACATCTAGGGTCAGTCTAGGGATTACACAGTAGAAGTGATTCAAATAACATATTCGTTTGGCAGGGAGGATTTTAATATATCACAGTGTAATATAAAACAAAATTAGGGAATGTGTTACTTGTCTGCAAAGATCCCAAGTTCAGACTTTCATTTGTGTACATCAAAGACTAGATATATTTTAATTAACTCTGCTTTATATACGAAAAATATCAGCATCATTTACCATTACCATGTTTTTATCATTTCTAATCGACGGCACAGCATACTCGTTATTTTCTGTCATCCAGCAGCAAATAAGGCGTTTTTTCTTTTACATGACAATTATAAATTCACGCATCAGTTGGGCAAACAAATAATGATATATTCGCTCAAAGCAATTTCAATTTAATGGCTATCCTACAGCTAATTAAATAAATATATACAAATTAATACTACCTATATTATATATTTGCAGAGCATATAGAGTCCTGAAATAGCTCTCATACCACACAAGTTAAACATTTAGTTCTAGTGCTATCTTAATATATGCATAATAGCATATTTTAAATACTTAGTTTTAGACATACAGGATGTGTCACAAAAATGTGCGTTACGATGCAACTAAAATCGTTCTATATAGGTCACCCTGTATATTCTGCGTGAAAATATACCTATATTTGATATTGTAAACTACTAGAACACATAAACTATTTAGTAAATAACATCATGTCCTAAGTTTGAACTTAAGCTTGTAAAATATTATGTAATCATACAAGATTAATTATAAACAACTCGAGCGATCAACGCAATTATGAACCTTAAACGCCCAACGGTCAGCAAATATTATCATATAAATACTCAAGTGAAGTATGATTTTGGCAGACTTTATTCTCACACAATCCTACTCAACCAGTTCGCTCCAGCACACATGTGCGTGAAATTAGGGTTACCCATCCAAAGTAGCAATGTCGATTCTACGATAAATAATTTGTCAGTGTTCTAACACAGATAATTTCACAGTAAAATCTGTCAAATAGTTCAGGTGCAGTATAAATTCTGAGTAAAATTAAGCCAAATATATCTGCCCTTGAAACGTTTAAATACCGTCCTAAATTAAATAGCAATAGCTAACCGTAAATAAAACACACCACTCTTAAACTTGATTATAAACACTGGCCAAGATTAAAAAAAACTCAAAACATACCTCATTACCATAATCGAGTAAAGTGAATATTCGTTAAGGCTTTGACCAATAGACATTGTTATTTTTTTCACTAAAATATCTTCGTTATCATCCCTTCTCCCCTAACGTAGATCAAACTGAGCTACATAACCTGCACGCCAGCCAAGACGTGGCATCACGAACTACAGTTCGTGACAATATAACTCATTCTACACCTAAACTCAACTGTTCTGAAAATATTGTAACGTTGGTGGTGATAACGGTACATAACTTTATGGCGCCCCACGTTGGGCGCCATAAAATTATGTAATGACGGTAGTGATAACGAAACCTTAACTTACGTGTAATTTGGGCCTAGGCACGGCAGCTCTTATGTCGCTATGGCATGAAGTTCAGGGGAGTCGTTAGTGCAGTTGTTTAGATGAACCTGATGCTGACAATACAGACTAGAATCAGCCAGAGCTCTCAACATCAATCAACTTAATCTAATATAGGCGCCAACCGCATCGAATTAAAAAGAAATCGAACTCTATTCTAAAGCTGAGATAAGCTCTGCGGAAAGCTCTTGCTGCTGATCTTGTTAGTGATATATCAAAATATAATACGCTATTTACAGTCTACTCAAAGCAAACAAATATTTACATCACCCTATGAACTGGTACCTACTAAAAATATTGACTCATTTTACTGCCTCATTGGCCAATTTAAGTGCAGATAAACTAACTGAATAACTCATTGACTTTGCAGTGTTAAGGTACTACAACTAAATCTTGCCGGCGACTACAAACACTATATATGTTTGAATATTACTTTATTATATCAAATGCGTGGTGGATGCAAATGGTAATAATGACCAGTCTCACCAAATCCTTCCTCAGTGGAGTACCCACGCCCTAAAATGTACGGTTAACTGCTTCTATACTCTTATACAAGCCGGGCTTCTTTTCGATCACATTGATTCCAGCATTACCTCCATAAATTGATTAGCTGTCATCTTTTTCCACAGAAACTTATAGAGCACACACGTATGAACACACAGTTTATAGATCATATTTTTTTTTTATCTAGATTTAAAGTGCACGAAAAAATCAACACTATCCTTTAAGGAATGGTAATATTAATAATTTTGAATGCATTTCTTTATCATAAAAGTGAATAATGTATGCCTACAGGAGTTTTGTTACAATAGAAACGTAATATTGCAAATAATCATTAGATGTCAAAACCTTGAAGTTTGAAAGTGTTGCTCATGTTAGAGTAGCCAAGAACTGTGGATATTTCGTAAAGTTGTTACCGAAAGTGTTTGAAACTGCTAAAAGAGTTCCAGAGGTACAGCTTGAGGTACTCTTAATGATGATTTATGTGGTTTCTTTACGTGTTCAAAAATGGTGTCATTGTAATCGTGGGTTCTAAATAAAGGGTTTTTAGAGTAAAATACTTAATTGGTTGAATTAATTATAGTAATGTAGAGCTTTTTCTGGTATTGGAGACTAATAAGAAGGTTTTTAATGTAAAATTAAGCGGATTTTTGCAGCAAAGGGTTATTTTAGAAAAAAAATGGTTGCGGGGTATTGTTGCTAAAGGAAACACAATATTGCAAATAATTTTTTAGCGTGGCAACCTGAAAATTTTCAGTTGTTTCCTCTTTAAAACTTTCATAACTTGCCACTAGTTTGAAATAATTAAATCCGCAGACCCTAACTGGAAGGTTCTCGGTCTTGAGAATCCTTAAGGGCGACTCAAAAATCAAACACATGTTTGGTTGAGGTATCTCAGAGCAAATAAAAGACGGTAAAGTTGGTGTAGATTTAGGTTTATTGGATGCTCGTTAGGTTCGATGTCCTAGTGTTGTCATGTTTCTTTCAGTAAATATAAAAAAATGTAAAAGAGCTTAATTGGAAACAACTAATATACTGATATATGCTCACATATGTAGAATCAGACCATATAGGAAGTAACAATCTAACATAACAAATTATTACAAAAGATCTATCTATCGTTTCATCATACTAGTAATGAATAGTCCTCAGTATAATACCTATTACTACTAAACCTTGTGCGCGTCTACCATTGTATACGTGCCCGCTGTCAAACTTAACGTTTTAGTTTATGTAATACCATTATGTGAAAATATTACTAATGTTTGTAATTTACCACGACATACAATAAATCGTAAGAATAGGGAAATATAATAGGAAAAAAACTATGAGCATTAATCGATCCACACTAGTACATAGTCTCCCTACCAGAGGTATACTTATTTTAATTAGCATCGGTAAGCTACGCTTACACCTAAATAGTTCCAAAAATATTTATATCAATTCAACGCAGAAAGAAATAAAACACGCAATCTAGTACAACGTTGAAAGTAATAAAACAGGCAGATATCATTATGTGGAAGATAACAAGCATTTTGTTTACACAGTACCACACCCAACCCAACTTATTCTACACTTATCTGGCCACTAATAACACCTCCGGCATCCTAAATATAGGTTTCTAGGCGCCTTGGGACCCACAACTCAGTGGCATTGGAGGTAGTGCCCACCTGAACATTCAGTAACTTTGGCTGCAGTCGATACCAAATTAAAACAACCAACTTGACTGACTGACCGGTAGCTACTTGGTTAGCTACATTAAGCTACTGAACTCTCTCCAAATAAAAACCCTAGTTATGTAGGGTTTTGGTGGTGATGACGAATGGGAGAAAGGCTCTCCTATAGACCTCCTTGAGGAAAGCGAACGGTGTATTTTGTGCCCAAATCTTCCGCAAAAAATATCAGTCACAAAATGAATCAACAAAAAATTACTAGGATATCAATTAAACCAAAAATAATACGGTAATTTATGATGGTAGCGCTCCGCAATTATCTTTCACCATGAAGAAGCAATAATTACAAAATAAGGGAAAGTTAGTTGTTGCAAATTACATATTGCGAGTGGTTTTCATTGTTGTTTTCATTACCATTTACACTTTCAAAAAGCTCTAAATAATCTTGTTTCTTATTGGAAAGTTAAAGAATAAAGAAAACTAAATAGAGAGTGTTTTCAACCACAGAAGCCTTTGACTATAGTTGATGTCTGTATTTTCCATATAAACCTTGTGCGCGTCTACCATGGTATACGTGCCTGCAGTTGGACGTAAATCAACCTTAACGAATTAGTTTATGAAATACCTTAAAATATTATAACCACATCGTTAATCAGTCGGAACGACAATGTTTCTAATTTACCACGGCATATATTAAATCGTAAGAATAGGGAAATATAATAGGAAAAAAACTATGAGCATTAATCGATCCACACTAGTACATAGTATCCCTACCAGAGGTATACTTATTTTAATTAGTATCGGTAAGCTATGCTTACACCTAAACAGTTCCAAAAATATTTATATCAATACGACGCAGATAGAAATAAAACACGCAATCTAGTACAACGTTGAAAGTACTAAAAACAGGCAAATATGATTATGTGGAAGATCACAAGCATTTTGTTTACATAGTACCACATCCAACACAACTTAAACTACACTTATCTGGTCACTAATAACACCCCCGGCATCCTGAATATAGGTTTCTAGGCGCCTTAAGACCCACAACTCAGTGGCATTGGAGGTAGTACTTACCTGGACATTCAGTAACTCTGGCTGTAGTCGATACCAAATTAAAATAACCACCTGGACTGACTGACCGGCAGCTACTTGGTTAGCTACATTAAGCTACTTAACTCTCTCCAAATAAAAGCCCTAGCTACGTAGGGTTTAGGTGGTGATGACGAATGGGAGCAAGGCTCTCCTATAGGCCCCCTTCAGGAAAGCAAACAGCGTATTTTGTTCCGGAATCCTTCGCACGTGGCCACTTACCAAAACAAAATCTACTACTCAAACAGAAACCACCTCAAAAAACATAAATCCGCGGCATAACAATTCGTACCTTTATCCAAAAGCCTACGTCCCTGTTGGAACTAGCTGCAAAACAACCGGATGGTGTTGCCAAACACCGCGCACCGAACATAGCGCAACCACTAAATCATCTTGCCTGCTTACATCAAGCGAACATCTAACTGGTGGTAGCACATCAATAAATTATATTGTTTCATGTTGGCTTGATCCGCAAACTCATCAAAATCGCACGAGGATCGCTAGAGGAACATGTACACTTGGCATTATTCCAAGAGTACCCCTCAAAGTTAGGCAACCAACAAAATTTAATGTCAGCTGTTTCATCTGAAGGTTATCATATCAGAAATAAACATCGACTGAATTTTTAACCTTTCTTATTATATACTGAAACAAATCCAGGAAAATAACCGACAAACTCCGAAACCAATATTTCTGACATCCATGAGACTATTTTTATTGTATATTATCATCGAGAAGGTGATTATTCGGGGAGGTAAGAGAGCTATTGAATGTTTTGGTATGCACTGCTATAAATGCTTGTAACTTTGAAGTATGGCCAAAATATTGTCATGTGTAGCTTCGGGGGTAGTGTGTTTTTTATTAAAGAATAACTTCTCAGAGAGGAGCCTCGTCGCGATTAGTACAATGACGGGGTCTCAATGCTTCCTTTAATCTACCACTGGATGTTCTACTCGTGAGGATAGGCCTTGTTTAGTGTGCCGGGGGGTAACTGAGGTAGACCGGGACCGCGTTACGTGGGGTAAGAAGAGATGATAAAGTAAGCACGTTTAGTTTATAACAATAACAATGTATTAATGATAAAACTTTAACAATAATTATTGGTCAGAAAAAATGAGATTTGGTCAGAAAAAATGAGATTCTATTATACCCGATTACTACGGTGCGCATGTTTTCTCGATTTGGGGTACTGTTTATAGGTCTTTGTTTACTGTCTTATAATTTATAGTTTTTCTTAATAGTTGAGTTTTATTTAAGAGCACTAAGAGATTTCACTAAACTTTTAACTGACTATTTAGACACTTGTCTTTCTCAACACTCTGACAAACTTCTTGTCAGGACTTTACTATGGAGGTTGTGCAACCCCTGGTCCTAGCAGTCGTCAAATGACTAACCGGTACCAGGTTTGGAAGGAACTAGTCCTTTCCTTCCAAACCTGGTACCTAAAGCAGTCGTATGGCTAACTTTAGGAGCGGATAGAACCCAGAAGGCAGTCGTCAAGTGGCTAACCTTGGGAGCTGGAGGTGAGACGAAAGTCTGCCGAACTGAGGGTTCGGTAGCGTATTTATATAGAACAAAGTGATGATCATTGCATGCACAAGGTTCAAAGTCGCTCCCGTTTATTGCTCGCGTTGTTTACAGTTTGCCTTTAATGTTTATATAACAATCTCCAAGTTCAAGTTCAAACTTGCGACAGGGTGATATTTGTTTAGTAGCTTATGCTTTTTAGTAGATTACAATATAGTACGATCTATTGATTGATGATGTGCTAAGCCAATGAAAATGTCCATAAAGCCCGATCGATACTATCAAACAGCCCGAGAAAATGAAGTTATATATATGACTACAGAACTCCCAATTTTCCCAGGAACAGCTCCATAAAAGGCTAGGCTTATACGACAACCATGCAGGTACCTAAACGAAGAAACAATATTATATTTAGAGTGTAGAATTTAAGGTGAAATAACTGACTATATTTGACCTCTACATATTTTGTGTTTTCATACTAAATTGGCATGTAACAAAGTATTTTCATATCACAAGATATATTTTAAATTTAGATAAGAAGAGTTACGAACTAGAAAATAAATTTGTAATTCTCGTTAGCCTTTTACGTCAAAGTGATTTATAAATCTATCTGATAGCCTTTGTTTTAAATAAAAAATCGAAAATTGATGTCGTCTATGTTAAAACATAAAACGCATTTGGTTCTTGATTTTACAATTGAGTTTCTAGCTAAACAAATTTATTATATGCCTACAGCAGGTGATTCATCTTAGGATTTCAAAAACATATAGGAAGAAGAGTCATAGCAATTAAGTACACTGTTAAATCGAGAAAGAACCAATTTATGCAGCAAATATTTACCAAGTTATGGTATGAATATAATCTGCTCTTTGCCGTCTGAAACAAGAAATCCAATTTATATTACCCTTCGCCAAGTTTTGTATCGCAAAAACGATTCCCAAAGTTTTCCATTTATTTTCTTATAGATACTTTTTTTGCGGATCGGCTTTTGAGATTTGTTACAGGGCCATAAATACAAAGCGAAACAATATTAGGTGAACCTTTATTTAAAGAAATGCCTTATAGTCAATTATGAATATAGAAAGTATATTTTTAACAATGGGAAACATGGCGGGCACAAACTATGTTGCAGAATTTGAACCGGTGGCATACAATCTGATATTTACTGTTGATCTAAGGTTGGATTGGTGGTTTATTTGCAAATTCTGCGATTCTCAGAAAGCCTTACCACGCACAGTTAAGAAAATTTACAATTATTAAATGTGTAGGCCGGAACAAGCTATCTTTTAAGCGTGTAAATGAGACCCTAGGACTGTCAAGTCAAGACGATGAATGCCACGATTCTCTGAAATATCAGTCACAAAATGAATCAACAAAAAATTACTAGGATATCAATTAAACCCAAAATAATACGGTATTTTATGATGGTAGCACTCCGCAATTATCTTTCACCATGAAGAAGCAATAATTACAAAATAAGGTGTTGCAAATGACATATTGCGAGTGGTTTTCATGGTTGTTTTCATTCCCATTTACACTTTCAAAAAGCTCTAAATAATCTTGTTTTTTATTGGAAAGTTAAAGAGTGAAGAAAACTAAATAGAGAGTGTTTTGAACCACAGAAGCCTTTGACTATAGTTGATGTCTGTATTTTCCATATTTGTTTACTATTGTACAAAGAAATGTTTTCTTTGAATTTTCATTATTACTATTATTATTATTATTGTTTCTAAATGAACATTGGAAACACTCCCAAGAGCTAATGCAAACATAGGGAAGCAAGGACAGACTGTCTAAGAATTTAGTTAGCAACTCGCCCCAAGAAATAAATCCATATGGAATGCATTAAAATTAGAAATCACTGCACCCATACAAGTTATGTATTTTACAAAATTAAGAAACTATAAGATGATTCAAACATTGTTGACATACATGTTCACGAAACAAAATTGAAGATCAAACGCCTAAAAGCCATTTATTATTAAATATTTATTTTATTTAAGGCAAGCAACCACATGTATGACATTTTTACTATTGCCGGAAGACAATGAAATAAAAGGATATCGCAAAAGCATACAGTCGAATCACTACAACAAGATGTGAATGCAAATTGCTGGATAATTAATGGTACAAGTATTAACCTACAATGTAAAGTGGCAAATATATGATGAATTTTTCAATATGTAAACCATTTCCCATGAAAATTAATATAACGGAATTCTTGATAGAATGGGGAATAAAAAGTAATTCAATAACAAAAATGGTAAATAAAACTATTAATAGCAGAATATTAGATGAAATTTAATTTTAATTAGTAATCAAGCATACTGTCATATTCTGACAGTTACAATCCACTGTATATAATCAAAGATCTTTGAATGATCTACTAAGTAAAAAAAAATCAGTTGGTTGTTGCTGTTATTGTTGTCTCTGTGTCTAGGTTGACTGTGTACTCCTTCACGTTATTAACGTATCTATCTTTGTTTGTTTTGATAAGAGATACGAACTAGAAATAAATTTTTTTAATGTTCTTGTTCCCTCTACGTGTCAGAGCGCTTTATAAATCTGTCCAATGATCTATGTTTTAAATAAAAACGCGACAACGGTTGTCGCCTGCGTTAAAACATAAAACACATTTGGTGTGGGATTTCGCAATTTATTTCCTAGCTAAATAAATTTATTATATGCCTATAGCAGGTGATTCATTTTAGGATATTTAAAAATAAACAAAGTACGGTCATGGTAAATTACGTACGCATTTAAATCGAAGGAAATCCGATTTATGGTGCAGTTGTTTACCATGTTATGCTGTGAATATTATTTGGATCGAGAAATCTAATTTATATTATCCTTTGCAAAGTTCTCTGTCGCAAAAACGACTTCACAGATTTTCCATTTATTTTCCTATAAACACTTTTTTGTGAATTGCCTTTTGAGATTGGCTACAGGTTTTTAAATAAAAATGAAATAGATTTATATTTATTGAAGAGCTCGCGTGAATTTTATCAGCTCCCTAGCTAGGATACTACTAGACACCAGAAGCAAGGACAAAAGTTCTAATTTGAAAAGAGACGCCTTCTCAGGAACTCAAGTAAGAATAACCTTTCTCTTGCCACCCACACAACTTCAAACAACCATTTTTTTCTGCTTATTTCCCCTTAGTAATAGTGTTAATAATAATCTCATTGCTGAGGGTTTGTATATTTCGCTCAATTCTAGTCTGTATGCGGTTTTTACTCATTACATGACTTTTTGTTGATGATTATAAATTATGCGAAACTGTTTGGCCTTCTTATGATATCTCTTGTTCCGGAAGATAACCATCATCCTTCATTGTCCTTTAAATTTCACGCAAGCCTATCCTCTCACAATAACTTACCAGTTAACAAGGACGACACAAGGGAATACAACTTCAGGAAGGCAAACTTTCCGCTCTTGTATCATCTATTACTTAACGCTGATTGGTCACCTACTATAGTTCAGCAGGACGTCAACTCTGCATGCAATGTCTTTTATGACATATTAAACAATATATTTCGCGAGGCAGTACCTCTAAAAGTAAAACGTAAAATACGCTTTCCCTCATGGTTCTCAGCTGACATTATACGTAATATCTATAAAAAGGAAAAAGCACTACGTGACTTTAAAACCCTCAACTCTAATAACTACTTAGAGCGTTTCAGGTCCTTGCGCAAAGACATTAAAGCGCAGACTGCAAGAGCCTACAGAAGCTACGTCCTGGGTCTGGAAAACAAAATAACGTCAGATCCTAGTAATTTCTGGTCCTTTATTCAAAGCAAACAAAACCAGTCCCAAATTCCTCGCTCAATGAAATTCTCTAACAGATCTTATGACACCCCTTACAGCATTGTCTCGGTTTTTGGTGAATATTTCAAAAGCGTTTATACAATCTCAGCCCATAGTGAGCATCCTTTTGTGTCTGAAGCTTCCTCAACTTATATTGATGTAGCAGCGTTCACGGCCAGCGATATCTTGGCAGCAAGCAAGTGTCTTAAGAATAAAATTACCTCCGGCCCTGATCTGATTCCTAGCTTTCTAGTTAAAGATTGCTCTATTGCCTTATTGGATCCTCTGCTTCATATTTTTATTCTTATCCTAAACACCGGCGTTTTTCCCGATATCTGGAAGCAAGCAAAAGTATGTCCCATCTTTAAGAAGGGCGACGCTGGCGTGGTAGAAAATTACCGTCCTATATCTATCCTATGTAACTTCTCAAAGTTATTTGAACTGGCGCTTTACAAATTGATTTTTCCGAAGGTTAAACCAATGCTTTCCGATGAGCAGCACGGCTTTGTTGCCGGTAGATCATGCACTACAAACCTGGCATCGTTTTCTCAATTTGTGTGCGAACTCCTTAATGATAGAGGTCAGGTTGACGTGGTTTATACAGACTTTCAGAAGGCATTTGATCAGATTGATCATTTCATCTTATTAAATAAACTTGAGCGTCAGTTTGGTTTCTCCGATCGCTTAGTAAAGCTTTTCGGCTCCTACCTGACTGACCGTTCCCAGTATGTGTCGGTTGAGGGCTTTAAATCTGCTTGCTTTACCTCCATCTCGGGAGTTCCTCAAGGTTCTAATCTGGGTCCCCTTCTATTTAACATTTACATTAACGACCTTATCACTATGCTCACCTGCCAAAGGTTAGCATATGCAAATGACCTAAAGCTATTTTCCTGTATAAATTCCGCTGCCGATTGCGCTCTGTTGCAGTCGAATATCGATATTGTAAGCCATTGGTGCAGTCTGAACAGACTTAATCTAAATGTCGCTAAGTGTAATGTTACCAGCTACTTTCGCATTAATAATCCACATATCGTCAATTACTTAGCTAATGGGACAACTCTTGCCAGGACTAGCAGCTTTAAAGATCTCGGAGTCACCTTTGATGAAAAATTTTCCTTTATTCCTCACATTGATGACGCTGTCTCAAAAGCATCACGGATGCTGGGTTTTGTGCTTCGAAACTGCAAACTGTTTATAAGGACCGCAACTGCCAAAATTCTTTATTATGCCTTTGTCAGGTCCAGGCTGGACTATGGTTCTCTTGTTTGGTTCCCGATCTACGACTGCCACACTCAACTACTGGAATCAGTTCAGCGGCGATTCCTTACGTGCCAGGCGCTAAAGGATGATGGTGTCTACCCTGCAAGGGGCTTCGACCATTATACACTGCTCACGAAGTATGGCGAACTGCCTCTTGCGAAAAGGAGAGAGATGCACTCCGTAAAATTTCTATTTAAGTTACTGAACAACATTATCGATTGTCCTTCTCTTTTACAAAGAATTTCCTTTCGTGTACCACGCCCTGAATCCAGACAGCGACTTGCCTTAAACTTGGACACCGCCCGATCCAACATACTATATCATAGTCCAATTTACTTTATGTGTAAGAACTTTAATTCCACTGGTGACCCGTGTGACATTCACAACGATAATTTAACTTTTATTTTAAATCACATGCGCACGGTCGATGCCGGAGATTAAATGTTGAACATCGCTAAATTGATCTTTCTTCATTGTTTTCTATTGTATATTTTGTTTGTAGTCTTCTATTGTGGTTTTGTAATTTTGTAATTTACTTAAGATATACGATAACTTCTTTTTCTTTATATAACTTCTTCTTATATATACTTTGAATTTCCTGTAATTGGGTATTTAACCTGTTGGAAATAAAGGCTTATTATTATTATTATTATTATATGGGTGGTGACTTCCTGGATCCGACAGATTCATCTGCAATTTTCTTAATTGGATATTTAGTTCCTTCCATCGATGTTTTAGCTTACCCTAGGGATCTTACTTCCAGACAGTCTTTGGTCTGTTTGATATCTACGATTTTTTTTCATCCGCTCTTGAACATAGAATTCTCCATATCTTTTTCAACTTCATTAATCTTGTGCTTTTTGGGACCAGTCTCATCCAACTATTTCCTTGACAATATCTATCCATCTTCTCTGTGGTTTTCGCCTGCTCCTCTTCATTTCTCTTGGTCGCCATTTTGCCACCTTTGCCCACCATCCATAATTTTCCTGTCCACATGTCCAACTCAATGCTATTTTAGCTCTCTCATACGTTTCATCGCGCTGGTCCTTCCGTCTTGTCCCTTAGCGAGATTCCAAGCATCGCATGCGACGTATTCGATCCTATATTTATCTAGGGAGATTTGCAAGTTATCACCACTCATTATTTTGATATCTTGATGTTAATTTTCAGTCCGATTTCACCGGCTGCTTTGTCAAATTGTTGTAAGATACTGCCCAGTTCCCTTGACTCGCTTGTGATTTATACGATATCATCAGTAAATCGGAGGTAATTTCAGTACCATTTATGGACATTTATGTCTTTTTGTACCCATTCTAGCGTCTTAAAAACATACTCAAGAGGTAAGATCAATAATATTGGGGATATTGTATCTCCTTAACGTACTACTGTATTTATATTTTGTTGGTACTGACCATCTATTATATATCATTATATTTATTTTGCTCATTTTGTTTTTCCGTTGGAGATTTTTGATTTAAGTTGGAGAAATGCATTGAGAAAGAAATGTAAAGATTCGAATTCAATGCGTTACGACAATGATCTTACTAGGGTTAATGATTTATGTAGGTAACTGCTCAACAGGATCTAAGTTGCCTTCTCCGCGCTGCTTTGCCCTAGTTTTAACATTTCTGTGGTAATACGATCTTCACTAAGAATTTTTTTGTTTTTCATCTTCTTTAGAGAATTTCTTATCTCATCCACGGATCCACTTTCTCTCCGATGCCGTTTCTGATTAAAATTGAGTATCGAAGTCCTCTATTATTCAGATAATTTGTTCTGGATTAGTAATTACGAAACACTGTTTTTTGGAGCTTGTTCATTTTTGTTTTTTCCTTTGGAGAGTTTTGTTCTAACTTAAAAAATGCATTGGGTACGAAATGTAAGAATTCGAAAAAACCTTACTAGGGTTAATGATGATATTAGTTCAATCCAAATAGTTTCTGGTCAATTGTCAATACAAGTAGGTTACCACCAACTATGATTTTGAATGGAAAAGTACGTTTAGGGACAATAGACATAGTAAATATGTTAGCGGAATTTTCCATTCAAACTGTCGTAACTCTACTAGTTACGAGTATTTCAGAAAATGAATGATCTGATCGAGAACCTATCTTCAAATGTAAATGAAACACCGGACAACTTTGTGAGGCGTTGCGTTTGTCCCTTTCATAGGCTCTTGCAATTTTGTTTAATAATTCGCTAGTGCTGAGTGAATTCCAGAGGAAGACTTGTGAGAGTTTTCTTCTTCGAATTTATGTCTATTGGGAGCTATTGTATTGTTTGCTTTTATGTATGTATGCTCTTGGTGGTTTACTTGCACACTGCGACCTAGAAGATCTATTGTGTCCCCCTCTCCTTCTCAGCCTTTCAGGGTCTCAATGGCTCCACTCTTATCGTCTTCAGGAAGTCGAGAAGTTTAGGATGTCTCATGGCGTTAGGATAGGCAGATCTCCCTCTTTTATTCGATACACAACCAGGTTTCATGCCCTTGGGTTTTGCAAAGCCCTGCATTTTTATAGAATATGAGGAGAGGTTTCGTGCTCTTCCTCGCAGAATCTGCATTCTTCTTCCTCTACTAATCGGAGCTTCATAATCTGTCCTCTCAACCTGCAGAAACCTTCTTAGTATTCTGAGTTTGTTTTTACTTAGGTTGATTTAGTAGTTAGATATCTTCTAGTTATAATTCCGCAGGGGTATCTTTGCCTGCCCCATTGCTTGCAGTTCCAGCCAATGTTGAGATCTTTACTAAACACTTAGTTCTTGACTTTTCAAGTATTGTACTAGTACTTATCACGGCAAAAGGGTTTGGGTGCCAAAAATGGTGATTCAACTCCTTTCTATGCGTGTTCTTCTGCTTTTTTATTCTCCTCCACTTGAATGTTTCGCGGAACTCATAGGAGAATAACCGTATTATCCTGGCTTAGGTAATTTAATTTCTAAGCATTCCCAGACCATCTTGTAGCTGATTACGAGGAAGGTCAGCGTATTGATGGCTGCCTGACTGTCTGACATGATAATTTCTTGTCTTCGAAAATTTATTTCTATTTTGAACTGGACACATCTTCCGATAAGATGAATTTCTACTCGAAATATAATCGACAGTTTGCCTAAGCTTTTAAAATATTCAGTTTATGTGCCATAGATCAGTTCCTTCTGTTGTTTTGGAGCCATCACTGTGCCACTTGATGGCATTTCTGATGGTCTCTATGCCCCATTGACGTTTACAACCTAATTTTGTGTTGAATTCCTTCAAGAAGACACAGTAAAAGCAATAATAACGTCTATTGATCAAAGACTTATTGAATTTACACTTTTACCGTTTCCCATAATGCGCATGTCTTTTCAGTTGAGATATACTTTGAATTGTTTATGAAACTTCGCTACCATACCTAATAAGGTTTAAGAGTTGTGTTATATTTTACTTACGGATTTTGCAATTAGCTTTAGAGGTAAGTATGTGATAATATTTGCTGACCATTGCAAGTTAAGACTCGTAATGTTCGCTCTCATTCTATATGGTTCGCTTAATATGCTTACATAACATTTTTCAAATTTAAGAACAATTTTTGGACAGGGTTATATTTATTTAGCTATTTATGCATTTCAGTAGGTCACACTATAACATATCTCATATTGCCTCATCTTAAAATTTTAAACGGAGGTAGAAGTAAATCAGGAGCGAAACATATGAAGCAACCCTCCTATTATTTAAGTATTCCCACGTGGAAATCAACAAGACATTTTACAAAATCTAGAACAATAATTCAATCCAAAATTTCTGGCTGGAGTAAAAGGTACTTATACTGTCATGTCTCGCATGCGTGCACAGAGGGTTACTCCCATGGGTTTTCGTCAAACTCCTTTTTGCTAACAGTAGATCTCTCATAGGGTTCTGTTTAAATCATTGATATTTATAGTATTTAAAATAGCTAACGTGAATTCCAGGCAGCTTAAGTTAAATATAAAAATTATTTATGTTTGTTTATATATTTTCAAAAGTTTAACAAAAAATTTAGGATGTTTTATTCCTTCAAATAATATGAATATTAATATTTTTTTTACTATATCGCACCTTAATGGTTAAAAATAAATAAAAATGATGCCTGTAGGAGCATATGCTCTGCAAAGTCTGGTACTCATCGGCATCGGTCTTTCTTTCTTCTCTGAAAATACAGTATAGAAATATTGCATGTTTAGTATTAATCGTCGAGGATATATCGTCGGTTTAAAGGTAAAAGTCACTAAGTACCGATTTTCCAAAAAATGAGTTAAACATACCTAAGTAATATGCGGTAAAAATTCTATCATATAAAAACTCATTAAGTACGTTTATCACTTCTAAACCGCGTTAGTAAAATAATAAATTTCATTAGTTGCAAGAAAATACTTTTCTGGTAAAGGTAAAACTCCCTAAGTTACTTAATGAATTTCTCAATTAAAATTTTGTTCGCTATATGGCACTTAGTGATTTTTATTGCTGCACGACAAGTCAATACAGGAAAATTAGCATTGATGCGTTGAACCACATTATTAAAATTAGTTTAGTTGCAAGTTTTGTGAGCTAACGATCTATCCTGGTGCAGTGTAGAACACTATTATCATTTACTTAGAGTTTAGCTTAGTGATTTGAGGTGACTTTTGTTAACTTTGTCAGGATGTCTTCAAGAATCAAAAGAATAATGAATATGTGCAAAAATATGCCGGTAAGTAAATTATGGCTATACTAGTGAATAAATGAAAAAAACATATTTAAATGCCGGGATTTTTAAATAAACCGTTACTTCACTTAACGGTTTATTTAAAAAACGGTA
The DNA here is from genome assembly GCA_016904865.1 of Pissodes strobi. Lineage (NCBI taxonomy): Eukaryota > Metazoa > Arthropoda > Insecta > Coleoptera > Curculionidae > Pissodes > Pissodes strobi. The sequence goes on along the minus strand of MU188260.1, from coordinate 27,707 downwards.
GAAAAATATTCTTTTTTACCATAAGGGTGAATCTATTGAAAAAATAAAACTAAAGTTAAGTGTTTAAAACTTTCATTTTATATTATAGGCTTTTGACAGAAGTCTAATATTTTGGTAATAACTTTGGCTCGTACGGAATATACTTTGGAATTAAGATTTACAGGGTGAGCACCTTAAAATTTAAATTGTTCTAATTATGTTTTAGAACATTAGGGTGACCTAATAGTTTGGGTGTATTAATAAAGTAAATACATGATTTGGGTCCAGTATACAGGTGTTTAAGTTAAAAAATAAAATCAAATTATAAATTTTTTAATTAAAGTTCAGTATGTGGGGGATGTTTGTTTTTTTTTGTTTGGTTGTTAGGCAAGTCATCGAAATGTATTTTTAATTGGACATTAAAATAGTTATTTATGTACCGAGGGCATTAAGTAAATGTTTATGCCCTGAGGGCGACGACCTTACAAAACCCGGCATACAAGCTTTTATGTCATACTAACATACTACGTAATTGTGTACTTTATGGCCTGCACGGGCATAAGCTGCACTTTATGCCCGCACGGGCATAAAGTACACAATTATGTAGTGGGTAACCAAGTAATAAAAACACAATAATAAACTAGTATGACAGAAAATATTATTACGTATACCAAGAAAGTTTCGAGTAAAGAACGACCGATTTATTTCAGGAGACATCGCAAACCGATAATGTTACGAACGAGAATATTCCTTCAACTTCTGGGATGGTGTCTAAGCCCTACCTTAAACTAGAGGCCTCCAAATCACTAGTAAGCTATGAACTATCTTAAAAAAATATTTTTTCAACCGTAAGAATGCATCTATTTAAAAAAATAAGTTGGGGTATTTAATTTATACTTTATATTAATGGTTTTTGGCGGTATTGTAATATTTTGTTCATAATATTGGCTCGTTGCTAAGTTAACACGTTTAAAATTAAAAAGTAAATGATTTGGGTCGAGTGTACAGGGTATTTAAATTAAAAAATAAAGCTAAATTAAAAAAAAATATTTGAAATTTAGTATGTGGGGGATTTTTGTTGTATTTTTTTCTGTTTGTTAGGCAAAAATATATTTTTATTTGGACATAAAAAAATATTTTTACGTATTCCATTTTATTTCGAATAAAGAACTTTACCGATTTATTCCAGGAGACATCGCAAACCGATAATACTACGAATGAGGATATTCCCTCAACTTCTGGGATGGTGTCTAAACCCTACCTTAAACTAGACGCCTCCAAATCACTAGTAAGCTATGAACTATCTTTAAAAAATGTTTTTTCAACCGTAAGGATGCATCTATTTAAAAAAATAAGTTCGGGTATTTAATTTCTATTTTATATTAAAGGTTTTTGGCGGTTTTGTAATATTTTGTTTATAATATTGGCTAGTTGCTAAGTTAACACGTTTAAAATTAAAAAGTAAATGGCACGGGTCGAGTGTACAGGGTATTTAAGTTAAAAAATAAAGCAAAATTATAAATATTTTATTTGAAATTTAGTATGTGGGGCATTTTTGTTGTATTTTTTTCTGTTTGAAAGGCAAAAATATATTTTTATTTGGACATTAAAAAATATTTTTACGTATACCATTTTATTTCGAATAAAGAACTTTACCGATTTATTTCAGGAGGTATCGCAAATCGATGAAGCTCCGAATGAGGATATTGCTTCAACTTCTAGAATGGTGTCTAAACCCGACCTTAACCGAAAAGCTTCTAAATTGCTAGTAAGCTATGAACTATCTTCCGATGAATACGATTCTGATGCCGATCCAGAGTTTGTCCTGTCTGAAACTGAATCCATTCGAAATGATTCGCCCAACATAGAGACTCCAAATGCTCGATGGAAGAATGTCAATATGAAAAACTGGAAATCCAAAAAGTCCAAAAAAATGAGATCTGAATGTAAGCCGTATGCAACGAAGACAGGAATAAAACCTGCAAAAACTCCTAAGATCATTGACTGCAGTAAATGTCGTTTCAAATGTACTCAAAACTTTTCAGAAGATGACCGATATGTATTATGTAAAACTTATTGGGCACTTGAAGATTATAAACGCCAAAAAGATTTTATTATTCAACATGTAAAAACAGAAACACCCAAACGGCGGAAAGTAGGGGCAAAAAAACAACGAGTTATAGCCAAACAATACTATCTTAAGAATGCCAATGGAACTTTCAGGGTTTGTGCGCAATATTTTGAAAAAACTCTGTGTATATCTAACGGGCCTATAAATACCGCTTTGGCATACACAACTGAAAGTGGCACTTTTTCAGGTTCGGATAACAGAGGGCACAAAACTCCAGGAAATGCAACAAGTGAAGAACAAATTAATTTTGTAAAACAGCATATTGAAAGTTTTCCCCGAATGCTACCTCATTATGTAAGGAAATCCTCCAGCAGGCAATATTTAGATCCGAAACTAAGCATTCTTAAAATGTATGCATTATATTTGGATTTTTGTAAGGAAAAGGGTATCCCCTCTGTCAAAAGTCCGGTATATAGAAAAATTTTCTGTACCCAGTATAATCTTTCCTTTTTCACACCAAAAAAGGATCAATGTAGTACTTGTGCAAAATACTATTCTAACCAAACTGATCCAGTTTTAAAGCAAATTTATAAAGATCATATTGCCAGAAAAAAAGATTGCTACAGGGCAAAAGATGAAGACAAAATACGATCCAACGAAGATGAAAGCTTTCAAACGATAACTTTCGATTTACAGAGTGTCCTTCAAATACCTTCAACAGATGTTGGACAATTTTACTACAGCAGGAAATTATGCGTATATAACTTAACAATTTATGAAGGAGGAAAACAAAATAAAGCATACTGCTTCTGTTGGAATGAACTTAACGGAAAGAGGGGTTCAAATGAAATAGCATCGGTGCTTCTAAGGTACACAAATTGTATTCCTGAAAATATAAACCATTTAACAATGTTCTCAGATACCTGTGGTGGACAGAACCGAAATCAGTATGTCGCTGCAGCTCTTCTCTACTGTGTTAAAAATCATCCATCGATTAAAATTATAGAACACAAATTTTTAGAGTCGGGACATTCCTACATGGAATGCGACTCAATGCATTCGGCCATAGAACATGCCAAAAAAAATAAGTCAGTTTTTCTAATGAACGATTGGAAAGAAATTTTCAAACAGGCAAGATCGAAAAATAAAACAAAAAAAGAACGCTATGAAGTTGTTGAATTAAAATATGGCGACATTTTTGATTTCCAGGAGCTTGCAAAAAAATTAATAAAAAATAGAAACAAGGACGAAGAAGGAAATAAAGTTGAATGGCTTAAAATAAAATGCCTTAAATATGAAAAAAACAACCCAAATTTAATTTTCTATAAGTACAGTCACAATTCAGATTTCAAAAAAATCCCCGTGGCAGGTAGAGGTAGACCTCAAGTGCAACCGCATATTCTTAAACCCGCTTATTCTCAACAACTGCAAATTCTTGAACAGAAAAAAAAAGATCTCATCAAACTTTGTGACACCGGTCTTATTCCTGAAGAGTTACAAAACTGGTACCGAAATCTACCTTCAAGATCCGATCCACAAGAAGAAGAACGAGCTCCTGAGCCAGAAGCCGATGAAGATTCGGATTTTGAAGAAAATTAATTTTGTTTTTTATTAATATTTAATTTATAGTTAAGGTTGTTTAAAAACAAAAAATAAAAAAAAATACATTAAAAAAAGTTTGTTTTAATTATTTATTAATTCACTATGTGGTAAAATTACTGATGTATAATAAAGGTAAAATTCACTAAGTACGAAAACTGTTATTCCTGACGTTCTACAAATATTTTTCAGTTGTATAATAAAGACAACTGTTAAAGAAAACCATTACTTTCGATCACATAATTTTTTTTTATAATAACGGCTTTTCCTTTTTTTTATCGCAACTTTTGTATTAAATCGCTGTTATCTCCAAAACAAAAAATTGTTACTTAGTGACTTTTACCTTTAAACCGACGATATCTGCAGACAGTTTTAAGAAACATCAACATTTTTCAGAAACTTAATCGACCAAAAAGAAGCCTACTTGATATAGTTGGCAAAGTCGACAAATGGCTCTTTGGCACTCTAGACTCAGGCGATGAAACCCGTTATAATAATTATTTTGAGATGCTAACAAAAAACCAAGAAAACTTATATAAAGAACAATCAATTCTATCCACTGTTACACAGGAATATACTAAAAAATTAGAAAAAATAAATACTAATCAAATAATTATAGTAGAGAAAATTAATTTACTCGAAAAGAACCAGTTAGGTCTATCTAATGTATGTCTTTAATTTAGGACAATATAATGTTGCAATTAAACACCCTAAATTCTGTAATAAATAATATCGAAAATGCAATCTGATTTGATCATGTAAATAAGATGTACAACTCCATATTCAATGCTAACCAAGTTTTAAAATTAATAGAAGATATAAAGCAATATACGGTCCAACTGGATACCTGAAATTAAAGAACTAACACTTTTATAACTATGTGTCTGTCCAAGTGATTATTAAAAATAACTCAATTATTAGCATTATCTTCTACAATTTACTTGATATTTAAACTCATTAGGATTTTTTATCTTTATAAGCAATCATTCCTTTTTTTTGGTAATAAACCGATTCTCTGTTTGCATATCTACCTGCTTTATTTAATTACCTTCAGTATCAGTGTTCGAAAGGGAAGTAAGTATACTTGATTTATACTATTTGTGCTTAATAATTGAAACGTTGTGGATTTACTGATTTTACCTTTATTGTTAAAGTTTATTACTGACTTTGGTTTTTGATTTATATTTGAGTATTTTTCTTAATTTTTCTATTGTCAATACTGATAAATTTTTGGCATTCAAATCTAATTTGGTATTTCTTGCTTTTGTGCCGTCTACAAGCTCGTGGCGCCTTCACCTTCCACAACTGGCGCGCGGACTGGTACTCCGCATGTTCTCGTTTTATGGATTTACTAGTAACTCTCACTCCTGCCGCTCCTACCGCTCTCGGCATTCCTCATAAATGATATGATAGACGCCAGTGTAGCGCGTGGCGTACGTTGTATTAGTCGTTCGGTAATTAGATGCATGTGCGGAGTGACAGTCCGCAGCCAGTAAGACATCACGTTTTCAACAGTTGTACATTTATAATACATTTTCCATTTTCATTAAGATTTTCAAGGTAAGAGCAGAAGTGTACTGAAAATTTTAGTTATAACATCTTATTTTGCTTTATTTTTCAGATGGGATCTTATGAAAAAGATCAGGAAAGGCTTCATGAACTAATGAAACTATGCCTGGATGAGGAAGAAGTCGAGACTCCAATGATAGAGGATGATTGTGATCCTGAAGACGAGGAAGAAGACCTTGTAGAAGAACAAATATTGAATTCAGACACAGATCAAGAAATTTCCGACAGTGATTCAGAAGAACCTGACAGTGATTCACACGAACTTGTTCCTTTGCAAGTGCCTTTCTTTCTAGGAAAAAATAAAACCACCAAATGGGAGAAACATATTCCATCGTGTTCTAAAACTAGAAAAGAGAACATAATGAAACATTTGCCTGGACCAAAAGGACCTATGAAAAATCTCAAAGGTATTTTTGAGATATGGAATTACTTTTTCAATACGGAAATGCTTGGAAAAATCGTTAAATATACCAATCAACATATTCTAAAGTTCAGAGACAATTATACACGTGAAAGAAATTGCAAAGAAACTGATATTGCTGAAGTACAGGCTCTGATTAGCCTGCTCTATTTAGCTGGGGTTCTCAAATCTGGCCAGCTTAGTGTTGACGAATTATGGAATGATAATGGTACCGGTGTCGAACAATTCCGCCTTACAATGTCAAAGTTCCGTTTCCAGTTTTTGTTGCAGCACTTACGGTTCGACAGTATGGATACTCGTGCCGAGAGAAAACAAATAGATCGACTGGCTCCAATCAGGGACATATTTGAATGTTTTGTCACAAATTGTAAGTCTGCATATACACCTTACGAAAACGTTACAATCGACGAAAAATTGGAAGCTTTTAGGGGAAGATGCTTATTTCGGCAATATATTCCGAGTAAGCCGAATAGATATGGACTAAAAGTATTTGCTATGGTCGATTCAAAATTATATTATACCTGCAATTTGGAGGTGTATGTTGGAACATAGCCAGATGGATCCTATTCCGTCGATAACTTACCGTCAGCTGTTGTTCGTCGACTTGTTGAGCCTATTCGACACTCCAGAAGAAATGTAACCTGCGATAATTGGTTCAGTAGTGTACCACTTGTGCAAAATTTATTGACGGAATACACTCTCACTTTCTTGGGCACCATAAGAAAAAACAAAGCTGAACTTCCTCCAGAATTTTCCAATCCAACAGGAAGACCAATAGGCTCAAGTATGTTTGGATTTAGTAAAGATATGACGATTGTTTCTTATATACCGAAGAGAAATAAAAATGTATTGCTTATTTCAAGTCTCCACCATGATAGAAACAGGAAAAGCAGAGATGATAATCGATTACAATGGTTCGAAAGGTGGAGTCGATACACTAGATAAAATGTGTGCCGCCTACGATTGCGCTAGGAATACTCGGCATTGGCCGATGGTAATTTTTTATGCACTACTCAACATGGCTGGGGTTAATTCCATGGTATTATATCATTTACAAAATCCACACAAAAAATTACCACGGCGAAAGTTTTTGCATCTACTTTCATCTCAACTAGCAGAAAATCATCTCCGCTCACGGACAATGCAATCAAATATTCCCAAAACCATATATCTAAGAATAAAAGAGATATTTGGTATTAGAAATCCAGATCCTGATCCACAGCCAATGAACATTAGAGGACGATGCCACTATTGTGACAGGAAGAAAAACCGTCCAACACGATTCTCATGCCGATTATGTAACAAGTTTATGTGTTTGGAACATCTAACTTGTGTTTGTTCAGATTGCTATGAGCATTGAGTTTAAAGTTTATTGAAACATTTTTTATTTTGTGTTTTAGTATGTGTTTAATATTCCGAATTAATGAAATAAAGCTTTGTTTATAAGATTTTAGTGTTTTCATAATAATATGCAGACTAAATCCCCACCCATATTGGATATTTTAATATGCGGACTCAGAGTCCGCCGCCAGTAACGGTTAGAGAAATCTGCGCGCCAGTAGCGGAAGGTTAAATAAATAAACCCACCCCTACTCTCTGGCATTTCAGCTAAGGCCTAATTTGTACGCTTAGACGACAACTCGTTCTAGCCTACGTATCGATACACGTAAATTCCTTCAGTTTGAATTTTAAATTCTCAAATTTTTTAATATTTTTTTTTAATTTGAAATTATTCACTCTCAGTTCCTTCTAAGCTGGAGTGCCTATTAGAGGGACAAGAAAAAGAGTTACAAACCATTCAATTAAAAAATATCCCGTTAGATTCCGACTTTGTAGATGACACTATAGAACCTCATTAAAACATAATGAATAATCTAAAAATTGTTCAATAGTGTAGTGAACTGTATTAAATTCCATATTCATAGGTATTTAAATTTAAATTAAAACTCCAACAATTCTGACTGGGCCCTAAAATGTGATCTCATTGAATATTCCATCTGTAGGAGTCTAGTTTTAATAAAATCAATTTAGTTTAATTGCGATAGTCAAATTTCAATTCTTAAAGACTTGCTGCATTTCATTCGAGCTAAAAGTAATCTAAACTTCAAAAAGGGGCTAAATATTCTTTGCTCTTTGAAATATACTTCGGCGCAAGAAGATGCCAGGCAGTGTTATAATGAGATGATGTAATTTTGCGAAGATTACGTTTTATCGGAGTTCTAATAAGTTTTAGTGGAGTCAAAGAGAAGCACCATAACATATATTTTAGATTAATTGGCCATTGCATTGATTTTCATGCTAATGCATGTAGATTTTTGCAATAATTGTGGCTTTCAGCATGCAAAATATTAAACATAGGAATTAAATAACAACATACACCTAATTAAACGCCTATCAAAGTCCCTTATATAGAAGAGACTAGCATTTTAAAAATAAATAAAAAATAAACAGACTTTTTTTCTAATGTTAGGACTGTAATTGAAATCTACTCTATATTTAAACTTTATGATCCAATTCATCTAATCCATTTCACTAACACTAACACCGCTAATAAATTCGTCGCACCATAGACTCGAAACCTGCAATTTATCTTGCTTCAAAATGTTACAACTAATTACACAAAGAGAATGAACAATAATAAAACTTTTAATAAACGAAGTAAAGATTATGTTTACATTGTAAACATCTAGATGCATGCCGCGTTGCATTTTAATCTTAAATATGTGTACATAAAGACGATTTATTCTCTCACCTCGGAGGTTTAGATTTAGTGTAATTTTCCTCCTCTGCCTCATTTTTGCTAGGGCAGATGGAC
>MU188260.1:0-18853 GCA_016904865.1 Pissodes strobi | reverse complement strand
GATACTTTGTTGCCACTATCACAGAAAATCCAATCAAGGCCTATGTATTTAGAATACAGGAATCTACATGTTTCACAAATTTCGTAGCTACTCTCCTCTGCTTCAGATTAAGTAGCAAAAGATGGTTTCTATTCTGAAGGACCTGGTTGTCAATTAACATTCTACTGAACAGTGTGCGTGTGTCATCCTCTGGACAACGGATAATCTAAGGTTGTCCTCGTCCGAAGAAATGAAATCTGTAGGAAGATTCTCAACATTCGCATTCACTTTCCAAATCGTATATTTAGGTTTTTCTTCTCTTCTGTGTGGTGGGTTCATCTATTTGAACTCGTCAGGATCCCTTGAGAAAATTTAACAGAATTTCATAATGCGAAGCTTACATCGACAAGAGATTATTTTTTTTTACAAAAATACCTTAGCATAATGAAAATACGTAAACATATTGTCACGAGTAATTTAGGGGGTAGCTCGTTTATTTAAAGAATAACTTCTCAGAGAAGAGCCTCGTCGCGATTAGTACAATGACGGGGTCTCAATGCTTCCTTTAATCTACCACTGTATGTTCTACTCGTGAGGACACGCCTTGTTTAGCGTGCCGGGGGGTAACTGAGGTAGACCGGGATCGCGTCACGTGGGGTAAGAAGAGATGATAAAGTAAGCACGTTTAGTTTATAACAATAACAATGTATTAACGATAAAACTTTAACAACAATTATTGGTCAGAGAAAATGAGATTCTATTATACCCGATTACTACGGTGCGCATGTTTTCTCGATTTGAGGTACTGTTTATCGGTCTTTGTTTACTGTCTTATAATTTATAGTTTTTCTTAAGGGCTGGGTTTTATTTAAGAGCACTAAGAGCTTTCACTAAACTCTTTAACTGACTATCTAGACACTTCTCTTTCTCAACACTGACAAACTTTTTGTCAAGACTTTACTATGGAGGTTGTGCAACCCCTGGCCCTAGCAGTCGTCAAGTAACTAACCGGTACCAGGTTGGGTAGGAAAGGAATTGAACCTAAAGCAGTCGTATGACTAACTCTAGGAGCGGATAGAACCCAGAAGGCAGTCATCAAATGACTAACCTTGGGAGCTGGAGGTGAGATCAATGTCTGCCGAACTGAGGGTTCGGAAGCGTATTTATATAAAACAAAGTGATGCTCATTGCATGCATAAGGTTCAAAGTCGCTCCCGTTGATTGCTCGCGTTGTTTATAGTTTGCCTTTAATGTTTATATAACAATCTCCAAGTTCAAGTTCAAACTTTCGACAGGGTGATATTTGTTTAGTAGCTTATGCATTTTAGTAGATTACAATATTTATAAAAATAAACTATTTATTGTTTCAAAAACGTATAAAAAATTAGCGAGTCTGCTAGTACTCGAGCGAGACACTGATGTGTAAACATATACTATATATGTGCACAAATATTTGAGCAGCCCTCATAAAATCACTGCTCATGGTTATGATGTCACAGCCGTTTACACATTTCCGCCCCCCGCATGCACATTTCCTTACCATTTGCCGAGAATTGTCCTCATCCCGTCGCGTAAGATGTTTACAGATCAAAACTAACCTCAATAATCAACGCGAGCGAAGCCGCGGGTAAAAGTTAAAAGTGTCCTATGTCCTTTATTTACTATACTTTTGAAAATATTTTCTTAAAATTTCATGATGATAGGTTGAGTAGTTTATGCGTGAAAGCGTAAGAAACAAACAAACAAACACATTCACATTTATAATATTAATTAGGATTCTTTAATAATACTTACTGGCAGCTTCAATCGGAGTAGATTAATTCACTGCACAAATTCGACACGAAAATCTAATGCCACCAGGAATAACGTCAACCTATGCACACAGCTTACTCACTACCAGCTAGTCATCTTGAGCCTATATCCTTTGATTTGGGAAAGTCAATAACCAAATTTTGCAAATTTAAGAAGAGGAACATGACTCAATATTATTTCAAACGTCTGGGCATCTGAATAATACTTGTGACAGTTCCTTTAACTTAAAATATGCATTTTTCATCGTCTAAAATACGTTTAAAAACGATTTTAAATGCCAAATTGTATAAAAATCCGAAATTTTCGAACTCTTTTAGGTCGATAGCTGGGGCTTCGAACGAGTTTGTCTTGCATTTTGTAGCAAAAATTCATTCTAAATTCAACCGTCTATTTAAAATAAGTTGTGCTATGAATCCAAATACACTGCGAATATAATACAATGAAAATCTAATAGAGCCCTAGTGGCTAACTTTTTAGAAGCGCCATTTGAGTCGCTGCAATCGCGGCCGTCCTGGATTAGCTTGCTCCTCAGTGCGCACGGGTTATAATGTCACATCGGTTTACACATTCCGTCCCCACATTTCCGTCCCATTTTTCGAGATTTACCCTCATACCGCCCGTAAGATCTTTGCACATCAAAAGCTAAAAAATAAAACAAAAACAGAAAGAAGCTAAACTCTTAAAATTTAAACAATATAAAATGACGGTGCAACAAAAATTAAGTAAAAATACAAGAATTAATTCATGATCTAGTCGTCCTCATCATAAATAGCACAAATGTTTTTTTCTTTCGGTACGTTGTTGCCAATGGCACAGCAAATCCAATCTAGGCTTTTGTACTTAGAATAGAGGCATCTACATATTGAAAAATTTTTTTGCTACATTCCTCTACCTCAGATTGTGTAGCAACAGATGGTTTCAGTTTTGAAGGACCCGGTTACGAATTAAAATTCTCCTGAACAGTGCTTGTCATCCTCTGGTCAATGGATCATGGGAGAATGTCCTCATACAAGGAAATTAAATACTCTGTGTGGCGGGTTCATCTATTTGAACTCGTCAAGATCCCTTGAGAAAATATAAGAGATTACATTTTTTTTTACAAAAATTCCATAGCAAACGTATTTATAAAAATAAAGCAAACGCCATATACAAAAATAGAAAAAGTGTAACTCTTAAAATTTAAACAAAATAAAATGCCGGTGCAACAAAAGCTAAATAAAAATACAAAAAACAATGCAAACATTAAATGATTCATAGTCTAATTTTCAATCAATAAATAGGACAATGATATTGTCTTTCTTTTGATACTTTGTTGCCAATAGCACAGCAACTCGAATCTGGGCCTTTGTATTTAGGTATTTAGAATAGAGGCATCCGCATATTGCACAAAATTCGTTGCTACTCTCCTATGCCCCAGATTGTGCAGCAACAAATAGTCTCGGTTTTGAAGGACCTGGTTGCGAACTAACATGCCCCTGAACAGTGCTTGTCATCCTCTGGATAATGGAGATTGTCCTCGTCCGACGAAATTAAATCTGCAGGAAGGTTCCCAACAATCGCATTCGCTCTCTGAGCGTGGGTCCATCTATTCGAACTCGTCAAGGCCCCTTGCAGTATGTAGCAGACTCACCCAGTACTATAATGTAATCAGTTATTAGAATTAGGCATACCAATTAAGGACACGCTGAGGCAGCAGTTATAAACAGGCCAGATGAATGTATGATTTAAATAATATATATCTTGGGATAGAATAAACGTAACCATCAACTGAGGTAGTCGTTTCATTGCGGTACATAATCAGGGGGTGGAGAATCTAAAATTATTACACCCTTGCTAAAATCTAAAACAATTTCATCGAATAGTCTTGCTGAGGAAAATAGATCGTGGAAATCAGGACGCTTCCATAAAATGGTGTCAGGGCTAAATGGATAAATTCCGATTGCCTCAGCTGTTACGACAAAGGGTTCCACAAAGCTGGGAATTATCCCCTTTTGTTTTGATTATTTTCTTCAATTGTCTAGGACAGTCCTACATTTTTGTTTAATATGACATCCAGTGGTTGCAAAAGATGAGTTGAATTTGGTGAGAGTGAAGTCATATAAATATTATTTTCCTGGACAACAAGTGGCGAGAAATAGGAAGCAAAGTTATCACCAATTACAATTGTTTGTTCACCCTTTTGACTGTGTTCCTTGACATGTGGATGCAAAATATCAAAAAGCCACTTTTCAATCAAGTTCATGTCGAACCAATCACTTTTACTACAACCGCACACTGCTCTAGCTGGCCCACCATAAGTTCAATAATTGTTATACAAATTCATGGATTTCTAGATACTATTGGTGGTAAAGATTTACCGTCATTTACCGTCTGCTTGCATCGCATATCATAATACTTACAGAAGTCCTGGGATGTTGTTTAATTCTCTCCACTTTTTGCATCTTGCAACAAGAATTTTTTTGAACCCGAATCGTCTGCGATATTGGTTTTGTCATAATTATAGATGCTTTCACGATGGGCATTTACTAAATAAGGCTTAATATTAAAAAAATCACCAACTGCACTCTGACCCACTTATCCAAGATTTTGTTGTACTAGTTTAATGCGTAAATTCATTCAAATTGCCCAGTTTTTCGCAAATTTATATCTTGCTCTATTATATTTCCTTTTTTTATATTACGTCCTTGTTTCATTACAAAGCCAGAAATAACGTAAGTCATTGGGTATCTTCAATCACTGGCAGTGCCAGGAGCTTCGCTAATTAAACGTTCCACTTCTTTGGTCATTACCTTTGCTTATATGTTTTCCGCTTATTCTATCCGATAAGTTTGTTTTTGAAACTAGCTTCCTCTCTACTCATACTAATAATGTATGTCCGCATATTTTCTTCAGTAAATTGGCGATATCGTGTACCACTGACTGTCGTTACGTAATTTCTGACCATAAACGTACCATTTCAGGTCTTGACCTGTTCTAAAAAGGCTACATTGTGCAGCAGCCACTACAGGCACTATAATTGTCGAATAAGCAATCGTCTTCACGTGGCCTGTCGAAGAAACCTGATTATTCTAACAGTCGAAATAGCCCTGGTTTACGGCATTTTCCTTTGTTCATTAAGAAGATTCGTTATTTTGATTCTGTCCTTTATCATCCCTTCGGGTATAGATTTAGCTCAATATAACCAACGAACCTTATGTTCGGTGATATAACATACATTTGACTATATTTTTCGATTCCTGCCTTAATTTAAAATTTTCTTCTTAAAGATATTATTACATTCTTACTACAAAAAGCCTAAAAAAATAATGATACGATGTTACAAGAAAATGCAATTACTTGAAATTCAATAACCCTGCTCTTGTAGGATCAAGTGCTTTTTTTTCTCTAAGAGCCTTAAGTTCCAAAAAACCCCACATATGCCCTACAGACAAAAACATACCCACGGCAAAAGACAACGTGGTATGTGTGAAACCATAGTAGACAGAAATCAGATATTCACGAGGTAATTTAACATACACACGGCAGAAGACAACGTGGTATGTGAAACGATAGTAGACATATATCAGAGCTTAGCAGCTTTATTCTGCCTACAGAATTTTCGATAGAGAAAACTTGAAATAAAAATCAGATAACGCAAAAAAAAATAAAGAAAATGTCAAGCTCTACCTTCTCACAACCTCTCACACTGGTCGTCGGTACAAGGTAGGTTTTAAAAATCCTGTCCTACCTTCCACCAGAATCACATTTCAAAAAAAATTGCACCGCGCGCAGTCGTCACAAATATTTCACCTTTTTCCACCGTACGAAGCGACCGATTTTAAGCATAAAATATGATCTGCATATTTGAAATTATTTATCAATTTTAAATAATATATTCTACTGCTGTATTTACGTAGATTCAACCCATAATATTAATTTTCATTTTATATTAACTAGATAATTATCGACTGGTATTTTTAAAAGACACAAATTAGTTTTAAATGAACTTGATAGGCAACATAAGAATTCAGTATTTATTAATAATTTCGTACTATTTAATGCGGAATTTTCCACACTGTTGCTACCAGGTCGGTTCAGACAGTAATTCAAAATAGGTTGAAGATGAAAAGGTATTATTTCAAACCAAAAATAAATACAAGCGAACTCGGAAAAACCTGATGTTACGGAATTGTTAAAATTACCGTAACAACAAATAATAGAAAGATTTTTAACAACTGAATATGAAAACAAACCACATTGAACGTAGTCAAATAATAATAAAGTACCTAGTACAAAATACAGAAAAGATATGGTAAAAAACATAAATTAGAAACTTATAGAAGGTAACAAAAAATTTTGTGGCGTTAGTATTAGTAAATAACTATTTTTAATATATTTGAGTTTTTAAGATATCTTGCAAACAAAATCGGTAGTTTAGTTACTCAGTAAGTTATATTCTGCCCTCTAGAAAAGAAGAAAGTGTTCATTCATCAAGTTAAGATTTTATTTTAAATATCCAGCAAATGTAAAACTTCTTTTTCCTCAGGCTTGAAGAAATATCACTCTGGGTACAAACGCTCTTCAAAATCTAGTAAACACACTAAAAAAATTCTAGAAACGAAGCTGTAAAAATTGTTTTCTCTCACTTTCGTTTCGTTCAGTATTTTTAAATATATTTGTATTAGTACTACTTTTAGTAAGGTTTGATACATGGTTATGCTAAACAACTGACTCATAAGTATACTTTTATGTTATTTCTTAAAATTTTAAGTAGACACATTGTGTAATTAAAAAAAAACTGTTATTGTAAGCTAGTAAAATGTTTAAACTTCTAAATAATTACCATGCTTGACCTTGAAAAATTAGATGTAAACATGTAACAGAATGTATGCTTATTCCGTTCCACTAAAATTTCGGTTCAATTGCGAATGATTTTCGTTTTTAATATTTAAGTTGCCAGTGACATCTATTCACGAATGGGTTTTTTCGGGTGGTTAGCAATTTTAGGAACGCAGTATGCTATTTTATACCTACAATTCATGAATTTAATTTACAATAGATTACAATATTTAATATTGGGTATTTCTATGGCTTGACGCTGCGTGATTTATAGTGGTAATCACATGATATAAATTAGCCAGTAATACAGCGGCAAGCATAAATTATCGAACGTCTTAAATTTTGAAAGCGAGGTCGCTTATCTTGTGTCGAGACGTTTGACGGGTAAGTGCTAATTATTGATCTTGAAATATTTAATTCATCTTGCAGCCTATTTAACTATTTCCTTCATTTTGAAATACATAATTAATATTTGTTTTTGATTCCTTTAGTCTTATTCGACTAAAGCAAGAATTCCATTTTTAATTAGCTTACATCTTCAATAATTTTAATTATTGTCGAGACCGTTTGGGTAAGAATACCGATTTATTGGTGAATATTTGCGTCTCTCATTAATCAAATTCATGTAATTTGAAAGAGGCTTAATCCAAGTTTACAAAAAAACGTAATTATTTCATCGTTTAGTGGTCACGCACATTACTTTACGTATTTCTATTCAAATTGAACAGTATTATTTGGGTGAATTCTCGGAGTAAATTCTATATATTCCTGCAAAGGCAGTAAATTGAAATTTCAGTGGAATTTCTCCGAGTTTTCCCTCATAGTATTGCTGGTTTTAATATTTTTTCTTTTCAGGCTTATTTAACTAAACTCTCAGTTTATTTGTTACATCAAGTATATAACTATTAGCACTTGCCCTGTCTCGTCTCAACACTGATGAACCGACATTACTTTGCATTTATGAGAGGTTAATCTCACATATGTAAATTAATCTGGTTTTTTATCTTTTATCTAAATTTATATCTTGATGCGAGATATTGATTATCTTATCTTTATCTTTAATTGAATTGAGGCTTAATTACGCTCAAATATCGTTTATGTGCCAAGGGCCGAAATAAAAAGTAATAGCAGTTACTTATTTTGAGTTATAAGAGTCGTTTTTAGAGGTTGTACCTCTATTTTTTTCAAATTCAAGATATCTTTTATTTAGATTTACCACTAAATTGGAACGTAATTCCAAAATTTTCTTTTGAATTCTAAATTTCAGTCATTATCTTCTTTTGAATTTCATATTTTAAAGTAAATGATACCTTCAGTAACGGTAGTTATTTATAATTTTGCTCAATTTAACATTGTAATTTAAGTTTCTGATTATATCTGCTTTAACCAGTAAATTTTCAATTTGTTGATTGCTTCCTCATGTGTTTACCAGTGTCACTGATGTTCACATGATATTTCCCTGAATATTATTCAATTAGCGATATACATTGGTCTAAGACTAGGTTGTTTTTTCTTGCATGTATTCAACACCTCCGAATTGGCTGGAAGAAATTATCGTGCTTGGCAAGTAGCAGGTGTTCGTCCACTTGCTGTACAAAGTGTTTTGAGGGAATCGATACTTTGGGAACCAAATAAGTCCTCGATAAAACCAAGAGATACTAACTTGGGAACAGGCAGAAGAAGTTCCAGTAGAGGTCCCAATACGATCGCATGGATACAGAATAATTGGACAAGCTAAGTATTAGCCAATCAGAAGATAAACATATTGTAAAGACCAATAATAATGCTACATTAATTCTTGTTTTTATCTGTCACAATTAATTTTTTAAATCTTTCACATTAGTTTTAGTTCTCATTACTAAGTCAATTTATTCATAAACTTTATTTCATATAATTTCATCAATTATATTTGCCGTTTGATTATATAGATTATAATTTTTCAAATTTCATCAATCGTATTTGTAATTTAATTGTATAATTAATATATTGTTGTTTTGAAATTTATTTCTTAATTTATAGCAAGATAGAGGTCTGTGAGACATTGCGAATTATAAGGGGAAATTTCTGATATTCTTATCTTTATATTTATTTATATCTAAGTATTCATATTCAGTTCGCATTGTCTCTAGGAACTCTGGCGCCCACAATACACAAAAAAATCACTGCTAGTAAAAAAACGACGACCGACCCCCTAAGAAAAATAAAAAACGAGTGTCATGCATTTAAACAACTAGTATTTCGTTACAAATTGACGCCCAACTGATCAATATCATTGCAAATTAGAGCCCAACTGTTCAATTTCGTTAGAAACATACAAGGCAAACTTATAAACAACGCAAGCCAACAACGTAACAGTCTTAACTTGCAACGATCAGCAAAGTTTATGATACAAATTCTCGAACAATATGCTCACATGGCTGCGGTTTCCTCTGGATGTACTAAACATGTAACTCGAACCATAATCTGGCAATCAAATCCAGTTCTGCAAAGGACAACTCCATATTAATTTCCCCAATGCAAAACTTATGCCCCAGTGACCATATTGCGCTTCCCCTTGGTGGGTAACAAACCCAAAGCTAAGATAGATCTGTTTAAGTTCTAAGTAAAGGAATTTCAAAGTTAAATCTGATCCGTACTTTGAGTGAAATCACGTTGAACTAGTCTGCCGTTGAGGTTCTAAAATAATTATCTACCTAGTTAAAGTTAACCATTCAGTAACCACGACACAACTCTTAACAACTTTACTATAAACAGCCACCAAGACTTATAACAGTTCAATGTATACCTTAATCAAAAGACATGCGCATCATTGTTATCGGGTAAAGTGTAAATTCAACTTCTCACTGGCATAGGTCAAGCCTACCTGAACTACTTAATCCCTTTAGCATCCAGCAAAAGAAAAATTAACACAAAGAAAGTAAATTCAGGAGAAAAATTGATTGTTTTATGGCAACAACACACCACTAAGGGGAGATCATATGGCACTCGACGAGCGGTGTGTGTGTGTGTGTGTGTGTGTGTGTGTGCGAATATGTTGATTGACACGGTTCTTGAATAATTGTAGGTTGTAATTTGGGGGAAGCAGATATCCTGGGAGTGAGTTCCACAACTATGCAGTGCGTCAGATAAAGGAGTGCAGTTGTACCACGAACGGGTGCGCTTGTCGTGACTGCCTGACAGGCGTTACTGAGGGCGGGATCTCAATATCTGTAAAACAGGGATATCTCGGCCACATGTCTGCTATGTTTTAGACTATCCAGATCTCGGGTCAACTTTGGATCGCCGACGAGACGCACAACTCTCTTCTGAATGGAATCCAGCAACTTTAGGGTGTGCTTTGAGGCGGCACCCCAAATGTGTGAGCAATATCTTATTTGCGCTTTATAGAGTAAGAGCAGATGCTGTGGTTTATACAGTTTTTTGTTTCGCGCACCAATCTTCGTAGAGGCTGATTTTACGATGTTAGCAATGTTGTCATGTCAGAACATATTGCTGTTGACCGAGACACCCAGTAGTCCGATTGACGAGAATGAAGGTGCCATAAGGATGTCAGGGCCTGCCGTATTAGCTTTCTGGGTGAACGTGGCCGCTTGGGTTTTTGCTGCATTGAACTTGACCCAATATCTGTCACCCCAACGTCTAACCTTCTCCAGATGTTGATTAATTGCTGCAATCTGCTCCTGTCTTCGGTGATAAGTCTCAGACTCTGGTAAAGGTTCTTCTGATAAAAATTGGCAGTCAAGAGTACTGTCATCTGAAAAATTGTAAACAGGATTATTGGTAAAGGGAGAATTTTTTTAAATAAATTTGAATTAAGTCATATGGAAGGAACTTATTATAAATAATACAGTTAATGATCCATTATTGAGCAGAGGGTAAATATAATTTCTAATATACTATGAGAAATTGTTCAATTTCAAATAACAGCAGAAAAGCCTGAATCAATTTTCTTTAAAAATACTCATCCTATACCATTTTACAGTTTAAATCTGCTCTTTTATTTATTCTTAGATTTTCCTTTGCGGTTTTCAGTGCATGGAGCCTTAAACTCATTTTTATGACGCTCTCTAAAAGAAGCTTCAGGATTTCTTGATAATGTAAACCGTGTTTATTTTGTTCGCACCTGAGTGCTCCGACTCTATACTTTTAACAGAAAACTTTTATTGCGTATTTTATTGCTCTTATAATGTATTCTATTGTCTAGGCGCCCCAAAAAGCCCAATTCGGTCCTCGGGATGATTTACTCTTTTTTAATTGGTTTTTTATGATCTAAGACATAAAAACGCCCACGTTGAGTCTAAATTGAAAGCTCGTTAACTGGATTACTTTATTTTTAGTTCAGGATGTCTTTTAAGATACATTTTGTGGCGAAATACAAAAGATGCCACCAACGTGATGAGACAGCATATTTAAGGAAGGTAAATATGTATCGCTTGGCTTTTAGAATCGTATAGAGTGGGCAGTATTGTATTAAATGATTCATTAGTTGTTCATATAATAAAAAGCTACTATAAAGAAAATTAGGACATCATTAGGGCAAATTACGATAGGCTCTGAACGGTTGATGCAATTTAACTTTCAAGTATTTACAGAAAACGAATTTTAGAATTAATTCAAAAGATTCCAGAACAAAAAAAAAATGCTAATACTATATTTGCGATTTATCAGTAAAGATGTGTTTTATACTTTTGAAAAAATTTCAAACTGCCATTTGTATATAAAGAATAAAGAAAATAGCATTTGGGCAACCCTAAATAAACGTGATTACACAAATAATGTAGCATAAATAAATTAGAATAATAATACAATGAAATATGTTCTAACAACACTCAAATGTCAAATAATATGGTCCGAAATTCTAAAAAATGTAGCTTGTTAATGAGAAATGCACGAACTTCTCATTTTGCCTATCTTGACCACGGTATACTATGCAAATTTTCATAATTTCAGGAATGCCTCATTAGTGTCGTTAATGCTTGCTTTCCTCGTAAAAATAAAATTCAAACATTTAAAAATATGCTACAAAATGGCTTATAATATTGCTATAACAAACGATCTCTGGCATATATTTCTAAATAAAAAACGAACGATACTAGTTTTGGAAGTTATTTTAACTCTTAACTACTATGCGTGGATCACAGGGACTTAAGAGTATTTGTTTTGTTAGACAGCGTGTAACTCACTATTGGAGACAGACCTTAGCCAGTCGTGTCAGCAATTAGAGCATGCGTTCTAATTTTTGAGTATTGAGGTGTTCCGGGACCCCGGCTCTCAAGCATAGTAAAAGCGTGGCAATTTTTGTTCATACGATTCCTCAAAACGCATTATTTTGCAGTTAAGAAAACACAACCTTGATTTACGGTTAAATTTATTGGTTTCTTCATTTTTTTTTAATACCAATAATCTTACAATGAAACCTTAAAAGAAACTTAAAAGAAAGGGAGGACCACAAAAAACTATTAAGTAATAACTACTTAATAGTTTTTTCCTTCATATTGCACATCCATCATTAATTATTAATGACGATTGTGCAATATGATGATTGCACAGAGACCAATTCTGTTGGTAAACTCCGTACTGTATGACATACACCTAAAAAGTCTAAGCACTACTAACCGAAGTGATCACTTTGGTTTACTTAAAATTAATACTAACAGATTTACAGATATGTAAATTAGTAGTCGCACCAATAATGAATGCCGTAATAATATAATTATCAGTTAATAATGAAAACCACAATACCTAGTTCAATCGGCCGAAAAATAAATTAATTAATAAAATTAACGAAAGCTGCCTTAAAGCTCGGCCAACAATTGATTTATATTAAAATAATTATAACGATAAATTTTTATGACAGCATATATGGACCTTGTTTAAATGCATATGATAAACGAAGAATCCAAAAACTTAAAAATTCATGTTTGAGATTGATATTTGGAATTCGACGAATGGAGCGAATCTCTTATAAGCTTAGTTAAATGCATTGGCTTAATATGTGTAGTAGACGAATTCTGTATGTCACGTGTTTCTTTATAAAATATTAAAATACAAATCTCCTCCGTCTTCTTCGGAAGGTTACTTATAGAACAGATATTTAAAACCTTAATATTCGTAGGAAAAATATTTTAACAATTTCAGTGCATTCCAAAGAGTATTTTAAGTGGTCTTTCTCCTACTGTATTGCTGCATTCATAAACAAATTTAGCGTAACCGATTTGTCGCTTTCTGTAGCAGCATTAAAAAGAAACTGAAACTAAAATT
Organism: Pissodes strobi; assembly: GCA_016904865.1. Classification (NCBI taxonomy): domain Eukaryota; kingdom Metazoa; phylum Arthropoda; class Insecta; order Coleoptera; family Curculionidae; genus Pissodes; species Pissodes strobi. The sequence goes on along the minus strand of MU188260.1, from coordinate 5,983 downwards.
TTACAATGAACATTGATACTGTCTTCTATAACGTTTAATTTTACACATTTACATGTTAACATTTGTTCCAGGGACTCTTTAACGTTAAGTACTCTGCATTGGTTATCTAATCAGCGCTGGCTTGTCTTCATCCACCATCGACCATCAGTGTGTTCTCCTTTTCATTTTTTTTTAATTTTTTTTCTTTTCTCCCTCTTTCTTCTCTTCTCTATATGATTGTGTGGGTATGCTACAAAGTGTAACTCTTAAATTTATTTTTGTTGTCATCTGACTATGAACATTTGTTAAGCGGATATATAAGTTAATCTTTCTTTTGGTCGCAATTTTGTATTAGTTTATTTATATCCGTCCTATATTTGATTGGCTACAACACCCAGCGGGATGCACTTTTGTAGTATCGTATGGGAGGCTGAATTAGAGCCAATAGACTCATTATATTGTGTAGTTTTATAAAGTAATATTGGAAACTGGTAATAATTTAAGTTAATAAATATTATTATTATTATTATTATTATTTTTATTATTATTATTATTATTATTATTATTATTATTATTATTGACTTGGCCATGTGGCCTTCGCACTCCCTCAAAGGGGAACATTCACTCATCCCAGATATTCTAGATATCAAAAGGATTGAGCTCTGGTGTGACCCTTTCCATGTTATCGGGTCCTGGATGGTGGTCGGTCTTCTGTGCCCATGAACTTCCTAACGACCCGTGCAGTCCCTAGTAACACCGCCTTCTGCATGATTTTGTAGAGGTGCTCACTTAGTCCTAGTTGTTTAAGGTTTTCTAACAAAGCTTTTGGAATAAGTCCCGTTGACGATATTATTATTGGAACCGTTCTGACACATTGCATCTCCCATTGCCTTTTAATCTGCTCTTGAAGGTCTCGATATTTTACGATCTTCTCGTTGGATTTCGTTTGTAGGTTGCTGTTGTTTGGTATGGCCACGTCAATAAGCGTCGTTCTTCTTAACCGTTTTTCCACTAAAATAAGATCCGGTCTATTATTGACAGTTCTTTGGTCGGTGAGAACAGTACGGTCCCAATACAATTTATATTCGCCATTCTCAAGTACTGGCTCTGGTGCGTAATTGTAGTAAGGAACTTTCTCCGTCGCCACAAGATTTAGTTTCACTGCTAGTTCTTGGTGCAGTATTTTTCCAACGTTGTCATGTCGTGCTTTATATTCTGTTTGTGCAAACACCTGACATCCTCCCGTTATGTGTTGAATGGATTCTGTCGCTTGGCAATCATATCGACACCTGTCACTCTGTACTGAGGGATCCGAAACAATATACTTAAGGTAATTTCTGGTTGGGATCACTTGGTCTTGTATAGCCAAGAGGAATCCTTCTGTTTCAGGAAACATTTGTCCCGAAGTGAGCCAGTAGTTCGACGCGTAATTGTCGACATATTCCTGACCAACCTCGTTGACGTGTCTCCCGTGCAGTGGTTTTTCTGCCCATGATCGATGTTTTTCTTGATCAGTAACGTGGTGAGTATCTATTTCGCGATCTCTCAGTTTTAGTGGTGTTAAGTCGTCTATTTCACATATAGCTTGATGAAGAGCGGACGACCTAGCCTTTTCTAGAAAGAAATTTCGTAGTAGTGTAATTTGTCGATCCATTTGTTTGCCAATATCCGTTAATGCTCTACCGCCCTGGTGTCTTGGGAGCGTAGTTCTCTCGACAGCACTTCGGGGATGGTGTTTTTGGGCCTTTGTTAATAGTGTCCTTGCCTTCCGTTGCAAGTTCTGGATGTCCGTCTTGCTCCACGCCACTATACCAAAGGAATATGTCAACGCAGTACAGGCATACGTATTCAGAGCTTTAAACAGGTTTTTACTGTTAAGGCTAGTTTTCAATATCCGCCTTGCTCTTGTTGTAAACTCAGAAGTGATTTTTTCCTTCATAGTCCGGTGATCTATGCGTGTTGCCTGCAGCATTCCCAAGTATTTGTAGGTGTCATTTTCTTCCATCGCCTCTATCGTTTGACCATCCTGCATCTCGAAGGATCCAGGCTGCACTTTTCCTTTTACAATGTTGTTAATACGACACTTGTCCAGCCCAAATTCCATTCCTATATCATTAGAGAATTCTTCCAGTATGTTCAGCATCTGGTCAAGTTGGTTTCGGGTGGCTCCCAGTAGTTTTAAGTCATCCATATAAAGCAGGTGATTGATTCTTATAAGCTCTCTTCTGTTCTTCTTAAGAGCAAATCCATAAGCAGTGGAATTTAATCTCGATGATAAAGGGTTCATGGCTAGGCAGAACCAAAGTGGGCTAAGAGAATCGCCTTGGAATATGCCCTTACGAATCGGAATTGTGCTGGTCTCAATAGTTTCTCCAGTAGGCAGTTGTAGATGCATAGTTGTTCGCCACACTGCCATAGTGTTTTCTAGGAGAGTCACGATACGTTCGTCGACTTTGTAGATCTTAAGGACATTTATAAGCCATTCATGTGGGATTGAATCGAAGGCCTTTTTGTAATCGACGTACGCAGCATAAAGATTTCTCTTGTTACCATAAGCTTGGTTACAAATTACGGAGTCTATAATGAGTTGCTCCTTACAGCCCATAGCTCCCTTAGTACATCCTTTTTGTTGAACAGCTATAATATTGTTGTTCTCGCAATGCTGGTATATGCGTTCTGTAATACATGCTGTTATAAGTTTGTACATAGTTGGCAAACAAGTAATTGGCCGGTACTTTGATGGATCGTGTGTATTTTGCGAATCTTTTGGTAGCAAGAATGTTGATCCTTGAGTGAGGAACTTAGGCAATTTGTTAGGCTCCACCAGTAGATCATTTATTAATATGGTAAGTTGTTCGTGAGTAGCCCACAGCTTTTTAATCCAATAGTTATGGAGATGATCTGGTCCAGGAGCCTTCCAATTGTGGAGGCCTTTAATTATCGTGGAGACTTCTTCTGTGGTAAACGGCTGATGATGCATACGTTCGAAATCTTGAGATTTTTGTCTCTCTTCATCCATCCAACCTGCCTGGTTGTTACATGTGGTCACAGTCGTTAGTTGGCCACTCCAAAATGTTGTTATGTCGTCTTTGCTTGGATAGTTTTTCTCACCGGGACTAGTTAAAGAGTTAAGTTTTCTATAAAAAGATTTCTCCGAGCGCACGAAAAGAGCGTTATCCTGTTTTCGACTGTTGCTGGATTTATATCTTTTTAACCGTCCTGCGTAAACCGACAATTTTTGTTTAAGACTGTCCAAACATTCCTCAGGCGTACGATTTTCTGGATCATGTAAGGCATGACGATGGTGACGACCCATAATGGTTGTTACCTTTTTACGGATTTCAGATGTTTGCACTCCTCCGACAAATGCAGTTAGCTGGCCTATGTCTTTCCGGATAGATTCAATTTTGTTTTGTAGCCGTCTTGCCCACGGGGGTTGTCCCATTGGTACCAAATTGTTCCTTTCACGCTTGACATGTTGTTTGACACCTAGAGTTCTAGTGACAGCAGTTGCAGCACAGTAAAGCAAGAGATGTATTTGTTCTAAAGTGCTAGCTGCCAGTAAGTGCTCCGGTAAAATTCTTCTGTTTAACAGTTCAAGGGTTTTGGCCAATCTGCGCGAAGAGTTAACTTTTGGTACTTGGGATCTCAACAGTGGGTTTGTTCCATCGTACTCCGCCAAAGCCCTGCCAAACTCTGCCTGTAGTTTTATCAGGTCATTTTCAGTGTTCTGCGTAATATTCGCATCTCTTTCAGGCTGCGTTTCCGGGTTAATTTGGAGTTGTTCATCTTCTTCTTCCTCGGAGTGTTGTGTTTCCGGAAGGGGATGGTTGTCATTAAGCTCCAATTCAATTTCTCGTTTTATGGTTGTTAATCGAGTTTGTGGGATCAGGTTGTTCCTCATAATGACACGGTATTGATCTGCAACACGCTGTTCGGTCACATTTAGTTCTGGATATATCGCACAGAACGCGGCATGAAGTTGTTGCCGATATCCGATCATTTCTCTCTCGTTATTAGTAACTCTATAGAAGATACGCATTATGGTTTCATTGATAGACGTAGTCCATTTCATGCGCCTTCTTGGTAGTCCCGCTTGGGTGAGCACTGGTTGAATTTCCCGTGCAGCACCTTCAGCAGGCGGAGCTTTCGGTGGTGAGTTGCTCCTTTGTCGGGCTGTAACTGTTTGAATGACAGGGGCCCGCCTCCTCAGCACCCTGCCACCGACGTCCCGCATGCTGTCATGTCCAGCGCCGGCTCCAGACATGCCCTGGCGATCCCCAGGCAGCGGCATTGTTCCGAGGCTTCTACTTCGTCTACGCTCCATTTTCATGGGTTATGCTGGTTTTTTGTCCACGAGAGGGTAACCCTCTTGCCCCCGACTGATCCGATGACCAGCCGCAGACATCCCCATCGCAAGGGGCCGCGTCCGGTAGGGGTACCAGCAAACCCCCCCCGGACTTATTATTATTATTATTATTATTATTATTATTATTATTATTATTATTGTTATTATTCAATCGCCCGAAAAACAAAAGAATTAATAAATTAATAAAGCTATCTCAAAGCTCGATCAACAATGCTAAATTTGCTGCTGAAAAGGCTGCAAGCTCAGCAGTTAAGGTGAAAGTCACCTGCTCGGGAATGAGAGTCCTCCGCCCAAATGATGAAACGGAGCCCAAAGGTGAAACCCTGTAGTGAAACCTGTAATTTGACCCGATAGTGAAAACTTGCAATGGTTTCTGGCCCCTGTAGTAAAACTCTGTAATAACCCAATACTAATAATTAGACTAAGCCCCTTACTTTAATGAAGATACCCCCCCCCCCCCCCCCTTGCACATATATTCTTTTATAAAACAAATTAACCCAAACATTATCAATGGATCAGCAAATAAGAGAAATACAAAAGGTGCAAATAACTTGATTATAAACAGAAACAGGTCCGAATCACCCCTAGATAGTATAAACTTCCCCATATGATCAAAACTAAAGTTACATTAAGAAAAAAGTTCAGATATGATAAAAGGAAAAAGTTAAAATACCAATGTAACTGGTGGTTGATGTAAAAAAATAACAAGCAATTAAATCATTAAATTAGACAAAAAAGAACTTTAGCATTATTTACTTCTCTTGAGTTGGTGGGTTCCCTGGAGGATCAACTGCCTCGGTTGTATAAGGTGAGCTCGGAGAACCTCTAGAAATAATGGAAAATAACCTTTAGCGTCATGGCGACCATGTGCCAGTAGGCAGTAAAAAAAAATGATTCCAGAAAATTCTCAAATTTTGCAGTATTAAAATCCCGATAAATCGGTCGTATCAAAACACAAACTAGGGACTTAGCCCAATATCCCCCAGATGGGCAGTATACTAAAAGCTGAGTCACCTACAACTACACTTCGACAAAATACTTCCTCTCTTCCCAGTAGGAATTTCAAGAAGAATGAGATAATCGGTTTCAATCAATTTGCATTTCCGACTTCAAAAGAATTTAAAAGGTGAGATAACCCACCTCTGTAAAATACTATTTCATTGAACCTGATACATCAATTTTTGAGACACCCTATATATGTATATATTTTGAGACACACTTTATACATGTAAAAGATAAATCAAGTCATAAATTGAAGTCGAGTTTTTGCGAGGTTTTTTGGAGGAGATCCGAAAGGTATTGCTCGAGAACGGGAAAAACAGAGAGTGAGAAGTTAGCCGAGGGTACGGTTTATTTTGGTGAATTGTTTTGCTTCTGTGTCAATCCAAGTCGGGAAAATGAAACTTATAATATTGTTATTAACATAATTTGTACCATTATATATTTTATACTCATTAATAATTCATATTTGATGGTGTAGCGTGTGTATATATTTTGATATTGTTATTAACATAATTTGCATAAATATTTCTCCTGTTTTCATTGACAATTCATATTTGATGGCATAACATATGTATATATTTTAATATTGCTATTAACATAATTTCACAAGTATTTTTTTTTTTTTTTTTTTTT
>MU188259.1:34692-64950 GCA_016904865.1 Pissodes strobi | reverse complement strand
TAGACACAAGAACGCGCCTAGCGCGGTGTGGGCACACCGTCGAAGTTCCAGTCAACGCGCCAAGCGCGTTGTGGGCAGTCAATGTGTTAAGCAAAAATAAGAATAGTAATTTCTCATTATGAGTATATCACTGTGTGTATATATACCATGCTCTACATAGTGTTGTATCAGTATCAGAAGGGGTGCGCCCCCCCCCCCCCCTGGGCCATGCACTTAGACCACCAATTGGGCCCGTTGTGCCAGCAGTCCTGATTAGAGAACCTTCAGGATGCCGACCTTCCTTAAGAAAGCCCGCATCTCCTTCAGACTTACATGACACATTGAATCTGGCTCGATCAGCGTCGTGTCAAAGATTCGAAATCTTGCCCACGCGAAGGCGGGGTATTTTATTTATTTTATTTATTAATTGAGCAGTATTACATAAATTTACAACATACTTTTTACAAAATTTCAATAATATATTTTTACTCACCTCTATACTGCCTAACTACATGCACAATTGCACCTATGATGCTGTGTCTGCATCCCTATCTCTAATAGTTTATCTGCTTGAGGTTAGTACGTAAATTTCCTAAACAAAGAGAAGATGTATATACATATATCCTTAAATTATTCGATTTAATTCATTCATTTACTTCCCTTTTGCATTCACAATAAGGCTTGATCTTTATGCCAATTGGCAGACTATTGTATATCTTTGGCCCACACAATAAATATGACTCCGGCAAACTGCATGTCGGGGATTCTGCAGGGCAACATGATTCTGTGCTACATTTCGAGTGTTTAGACCATGTTCATCTTATCTTTATAATATGTTGTCTTTAGCATAAACCTGGTTATTGCTTTAATGTATAGTTGATTAATGACAAGAAATCACTGTCCCTGAAAACTAATTCAGTTGGGTATCTTTTACATTTATTCAATATCATCTTAAAGATCCATTTTTGTGCAATTTAAAGTTTTTTTTTTAAACCCTGCAGCCCCCCAAACTACAATACCATAACTGATAACTGATTCGACCAAGGCCAAATAGACAGATCTTAAAGACTTGAAATCAAGAATATTTTTTCAATCATAAAATTTAAGTACTACTTTTCTAATTTTATTAGTAATATATTGAACTTGTTATTTCCATGAGAAAATCTCATCAATATGTACCCCTAAGTATTTAATTGAACTTTTCCTTTCAATATAGCTGTCACATATGTAACTGCATAATTACCAAATTGCATTGGTAATTATGCAAAGTGAGGATCTGAAAATTTGGGAGAGAGCGCTGTGACAGTGCAAATGAAACAAATTTTGTTTTCTCCACATTCAAGAAGGCTGTGGTCTAACCAGGATTTCAAAACTTGTAATGCTTTTTCAGCCATCGTCTTTGTTACATTCCAATCATCCCCACATAAAACTATACCGGAGTCATCAGCAAAGCAAAACACTGTCCCTTCCATAGTCAATATAGATAAAATTCCATTAATATAAATGTTAAAAAGAACCGCAGAGAGCACCGCACCCTGCGGCACACCAAATTCCATCTCCATCTCGCTACTTTCTGCATCGGCTATTTTTGTGGTTTATTTCGCTCTAAGTAAGATTTAATTAAATCATTAGGTAGTCCTCTAGCTCCAATATATTCCAGGCGCCTAAGTAGAATCTGATGTGCCACAGTGTCAAAGGCCGTCCGCAAATCCAACAAAATCCCTATTAACTTTTTCCCCACATATAAATTTTTTAATATGGTCTCAGTTAATCTGCGCAGTGCGTCCTCAGTACTGGAGTCCTCCCTGACACCATATTGGTTTTTATTTAGCAAATTATTTTTATTTAAATAGGACATTAATTGTCCTTTATAACACTTTTCTATAATTTTACTGATTGTACTATTTAGGGCAATAGGCCTGTAATTATTTGCTAATTTTTTATCTCGCTGTTTGTGCAGTGGAATAATTGTTGCTTTTTTTAAATATCAGGGAAAACTCCTGTACCGAAGGCTACATTCACAATGTGAACCCAGTCAAGTGTAACTGAGGCTTCTTAATTATGTCAGAGCAAATTTTGTCATCACCACCCTTTACCCCATTTTTCAAGCTATTAATTTGCTTTTTTAATTCATTTCCCGATATGGGATTCAGAAAAAAATAATCTGTTGCCCCCACATTCGTCACTCTCTCTTCATCATGATGACAATGAGTGTTAATTTGATCTGCCAATTGTTTACCTATAGGGGAAAAATACTTATTTAATTCCTCGGCTATTTCTTGTTTATGTCTGATTTCTCTATTTTCCGAGTCATATAAGCTACTTATTTCCGGCATGGATCTCTGCTCGTTTGTAGCTTCTTTTATGATGTTCCACAATTTTTTTGGATCGTTAACATTTTTTTTGGCAAGTACTTTGCTTTTTTATTAGTTTGGATAGAATTTTTCGGTATTCCGTATATTTAGTTACGAGTGATAAATTGTTGTTATTTGTTACACATTCTTTATTTAATTTGTCTCTTGTTCTAATCGACACCAGTAAACCTGGAGAAATCCATGGTTTCAGGCGTCTTTTTTTACAAGTAATATGTTTTGTTGTTGTTGATGTGGAAATTATACATTTTAATCTATCAATAAAATTATCTGCACTTACATTAACATCGTCAGTACCCAGAACAGTATTGGATTGAAGCTGTAAGCAAGATGGGATCATGATCTATAAACTTATGGTCCAAAATCACAGTATTCAGGTTTTGAAAGAAATTATTATTACATTTTATAAAAAAATGGTCCAGACAAGATTTTGAGTTACCAACTTTTCTGGTTGCATCATTTACTACACTCACAAATCCTCTGCTTCATTCATTCATTTTGATATAGTCAATGTTTCTTGACTCTGTGTGCAAGAGATCGATGTTTGTATGTCCAGCAAAGACATATACTCGATTAGGGTCATTTGTTTCGATTCCCATGATCTTATTCAAGTTGGCAATAAATGCTTCTTTGGTTGTTGCAAAGCCTCTGTAAGTTGCCAATATTTCCACTCTGACCGAGGCCAGATTCAGGTTTCCTTCAATATAAAGTTTACTGCACATCAAAATATCTTCCCTTGCATATACAACACATCCATCACATTTGTTCAATGTGCTATCATTTAAAATCATACTGAAGCCTGGCATGTTGAAATCACTGGAATTGTAGACTCCGACATCACAATGACATAAAAATGTTTCTGTAGTGATTCCAGAAACACCAGAAAATGGTCAAAGTTTTGATATATGCTTCTAATATTTACATGAATTATATTAATATCACTCCGATCATTATCAAAAAAACTTACATCAGTCAGGTTATCACAAGTAATTGCATCTTTGGACTTATAATCTTCTAAGATATTATTTCTTTCACTGAATGCTTATGGTGAAAGAAATATAGGTTACATTGTTTAAAGCTACTTAAGGTCACTTTCGCTTCTTATTTTTATAGCGAGGCTATCATCACTTTTTTTAGGTAGATTATTCCATTTATACAGAAGGCAGCTTTAAAAATTTTTTCTTTTTTAAAATCTCATACTTTTTTATAGAGGTTTCTCTTGTTCACTGGGAGGTCTTCATTTAGGTAGATTTTCTTGTTCTTCTCATTTGGTTTGTACCTAAGTTCACATTCCGACAGTTTTAATCCTTTTCTTTCTCTAATTTTTTTCAAAATAGTCTTTTTTATTTGTTGGTTGCTGAATTTTGCTAGTATTGGACCATTTTCATGTTTTCGCATCCTAAAGCTTTCCAAACATTGACTACTGTCAGTTTGGATATTCAATGTAGTCAAGATGCTTTCTATTATGTTCTTAGTGTTTTCCTCGGGCTGCTTTGGTACTCCTTCAATTATAATGTTATTTGACCATTCTTTGACTTCTTGCTCATCAAATTTCAGTTCTAAAACTTGTATTCGGTCTCTTAGCATATTGTTTTCCTTCCGTAGTTCCTTAGTTTCACCAAGAACAGCCTCAAACTTCCTCTTAAGTTCTTCAAAGGAGTCTGACATAAATTGAACTGATTGTTCCAGATTTTGTTGTCCATTTTTGTTTCAACAGGGGTGAGAAATTGCTGAAAGGACTGCTTAATGATGTTTTTAAGCTTGCTTTCATTCATTTCCCCCAGCAAAAACTCAGATTTTTCACTGTTTTTCCTTTGTTTTTACTGTTTAAACTCACTTTTTTCGGCGTCTCGGCAGCACACAAATTTTCCGTCGTTATTTACTCGTTTTATTCTTTCCGAACAGCTCCAATGGTAATAGGCGCTGCACTTTTCACACTGGACAGCTTAAATTATTTTTTTTTTGCAGTAATTGCACTTTTTTTCAGAAGACCGAGCTCTTGAAAATAGCAAATTGGCCGAAATGCCACAATTTCTGAAGTATAACGGACTTTTCGTTTTTATCATGTGAAAATGTACCGACTTCATCTTGGAAACTAAACTACATAAAACTTTCCTAAATTTGTTTAAGTTATAAAGTGAGAAAACGCAATATAACATCAAATATTTTTTTAGGGGTACTATTGGCAAAATGTTGGCTAACAGGAAGTTTAGTCTTAAGCGACACTGAGTCTGTGGACAGGAGAGTCCAATTCTATAATGAGTTAATACAATTAGACCCTATTAGAAAAGGTCAGTATCAAGATTATTTAAAAATAGCAGAAAAGAAACGACAGAGTTAAATCCAAAACCTTTAGTTTAAGTAAAAGGAAACACATTCGGATAATATTAAGAATAAACGTATTTGTATATTTATATCCAATTATATTAAAAACTAATAAAATAAACAACAATCAAGATGATGTATTTTCTACTTTATTTTAGTGACTTAGTTTCCTCTTCTGTTCGGCTAAAATTTTTTGTTCTATCTTTCCAGAATCAATGGTAGTAGTTTCTCTTAAACTACTGTATTTGTTATTATTTTCTGGTTTTCCTAAAGATTCCAAGTATTTATCCCTCAGGTACAAAACAGTGTCAACATGAGCCTTATGTTTGATTGCTAAGTCCAGTGCTCTAAAATATAAATATATATTGTTTATTTATTTGCACCTCACATAGCTTTACATATAAATGTATTGAACCAAATGTATTAAAAATAATAGTTCTGGTAGTGACGGTTCGGATGCTTAGACGTATTGAGGCGATATTTTAGGAAAAATACATTCGTGAATAAAAACCTAGTTAGGCACACTTAAATTGTTTATTATTTGACGTCAGATAAGAATCGTTTGTACTTCGTTAGTTTCAAAATGATATCCGATGAAAAATAGTTACCCTGTACTCTTCCCGAATTATTGGTAAATTGCCAGTGGCGCCATATAAAATCTGCTACTATTAAAGTTCAGAATACATTATGAAAAAGCGTATAATTAACTCAAAACTTAGCAGAAGTAGAAGAAGGCGAAAACTGTTATGAAAACGTTTTTTAGCCTATTTTGTCGAAAAGGCGAAGACTGTGAAGAGATTTATTTTATGGGCTACATATTCTATGCTTAAATTCACATTGAATGGCAAAATAGTGCATTTTCTCAAACAACCAATGATATGATAGGATACAGAGCGAACAAGTATAAAGTATTTAGAAGTGCGGAGATTTCAAATGTTATCTGAAAACCGTATGTTCTTGTAAAGGTTTTGTTGGCGGCAATGATGTCACAAATTTAATTATAAAAATATATTTTTTTAATGTAGTCTAATGTAGAGGGCGATTCAAACGAGAGTAAAAACTTTATTTTCGTTTATTTAAGAGGTAATAGAAAGTATTAAATACGGGATTTTTTTGACGGAATTAAAATATGTTTTCAAAAAACAATTGAACATCAAATTGAAAATCCGATAAGTATAAATCCTCCATACGCGCAACATTGTTTATCAGTTAGCCGATTTTTTTTTATATCAAACGAGCTCAATGCTCACTTTTGTAAACCACAGTATTTTCCTTTTGAGTGAGATTCACTTCTATTCCACAAGATTAAGCCTGCGCCAGCGAGAGTCCTACATATATATCTGAATTGATCAGCAGCCAAGGAGTAAGGCCCTTTTAGGTAATATAATCGTCGCAAAATTAGTGACAAAATAAAAAAATTCAAAACATACTAAAATAGGTAAAAATGCCAAAACTTATTGAAGTCATGTAAAAAAAATTATGCCGAGGCAGTCGATGACAATAATGACATAGTAAAAACAAACTAGTAAGTTCACTCAGCGGTAAATCTTTTCATGTAATTCAGCCACATTCTTTTATAACACGTGATAACTGGAGATGAGCGATGCGCTGCGTAAGTGTCCGATCGATTCGCGTGGCTTTCTCTAGCCAGGTGTTTACCAGAGATGTATTCAGGAGATTGTATGGACACGTACCGAAAGACCTACTGACTGCCGGCCGGGTGAAAAATCAAGTGAAACTGAGCAAAGTTGTAAAAATATTTTCATAGGAGGAAATTAAAAAAAATGCTATACAGGATGTCATTTTTAGGTGATACCACTGTTGCTATCTCAAAATCTAACAAGAATTTAACAACACTGCAAATCGATCTTGAAAAGACATCATTAATGGCAATTTTTTTCTAATTTAATCATCTTTGTCGCTTTGACCGTTTCAAAGATAGCAATAATAGTAGAATTACCAAAAATGTATTTAAAAATATATAATAATATAATATAATACTTCGAACCTCATTTTTACTATACTTCTTTGGTTTCATGAGAGTGATTTTTCAAGGCCACGTCACAACATGGTTTATGTTTTCGTCTCGCGTTACGGAATTTTCGTATCGTTGATTGGACGACTAACCCAAATTAACCAAATCTGTCAAAATTGATTATACCGTATTGGCACCGGTTCAAATGACTACAATAAGTTGAGACTAAGTGAAACTAACCGAAAGTTGGTTCGCTGACTAGCCCAAACTAACCAAATCTATTAAAATTGATTATAACATATCGGAACCGGTTCAAATGACTAAGATAAGTTAAAACTAAGTGAAACTAAGCGAAATTTGATTCGACGATTAACCAAAGCTAACCAAATCGATTAAAATTGATTATAACGTATCGTAACCGGTTCAAATGACTAATAAGTTGATACTAACTGAAACTAACCGAAAGTTGATTGGACGACTAACCCAAACTAACCAAATCTATTAAAATTGATTTTAACATATCGGAACCGATTCAAATGATTAAAATAAGTTGAGACTAAGTAAAAATAACCGAAAGTTGAATCGACGACTAACTCAAACTAACCAAATCTATTAAATTTGATTATAACGCATCGGAACCGCTTCAAATGACTAAAATAAGTTGAGAATAAGTGAAACTAACCGGAAGTTGATTGAACTACTAACCAAATCTATCAAAATTGATTATAACGAATCGGATGACTAAAATAAGTTGAGACTAAGTGAAACTAACCGAAAGCTGATTAGACGACTAACCTAAACTAACCAAATTTATTAAAATTGATTATAATGTATCGGGACCGCTTTAAATGACTAAAATAAGTTGAGAATAAGTGGAACTAACCAAAAGTTGAATCGACGACTAACCCAAACCAACCAAATCTATTAAAATTTATTATAACGTATCGGAACCGGTTCAAATGACTAAAATAAGTTGAGACTTAGTGAAACTAACCGAGAGTTGATTGGACGTCTAAAAGTAACCAAATCTATTAAAATTTATTATAACGTATCGGAACCGGTTCAAATGATTAAAATAAGTTGAGACTATATGTAACTAACCGAAAGTTGAATCGACGACTAACCCAAATTAACCAAATCTATTAAAATTGATTATAGCGTATCTGAACCGCTTTAAATGACTAAAATAAGTTGAGAATAAGTGAAACTAACCGAAGGTTGAATCGACGACTAACCCAAACTAACCAAATCTATTAAAATTGATTATGACGTATCGGAACCGCTTCAAATGACTAAAATAAGTTGATAATAAGTGAAACTATCCGAAAGTGGATTGAACTACTAACCCAAACTAACCAAATCTATCAAAATTGATTGTAACGTATCGGAACCGGTTGAAATGACTAAAATAGTTGAGACTAAGTGAAACTAACCGAAAGTTGATTGGACGACTCACCCAAACTAACCAAATCTATTAAAATGTATTATAACGTATCGGAACCGCTTCAAATGACTAAAATAAGTTGAGAATAAGTGAAACTAACCGAAAGTTGAAACGACGACTAAATTTGCATAAACATAAATATTGACACATTGTCTTCAGGTTTTAGTGACATAACCATATTTTGTCTTTCACGCGACCTGATATAAATAACAAAGAAAAGTGTTGATTTTGTCGTAATTAAAAATCGGAAGTCGACTGTATAAAAATATCATATACAATTTTCGGTATTGTTTATAGTTAGTTTTGATGTATTTGTGACATGTAAGATCAGAATAAATTAAATAATTTTACTTAAAATTAGACTATTGACGCTAAAATGTATTAGATTAATTTTGTAGACTGCATCGCTGTATTATTATTTTACTTTATGCTTATTTTGTAACTAAATAACTGCAAATTTAGCAAATTTATTTCGAGAAAAACGTTAAAAGATCAAACCTTTTTGTTGCCTTATAATTTTTCATTAATATTTTTAAGCTTGACTATAAATAATACCGACAAAATTATATGACATTTTTTATACAGTTGTCATTGCTCTATCGACTTCCGATTTTTAATTTCGACAAAATCTACACTTTTCCTTTTTATTTATACCAGGTCGCGTGAAAGACAGAATTTGGTTATGTCACTAAAACATGAATACAATGTGTCAATATTTATGTTAAAATATGTCAACTTAATCCCCTGTTATTATACGAATATATAGATTTCAGTAATTTGGACGATTCAAGCAATTGTCAAATCTGACAGTTAAATAAATTCGACATCAACAGATATCGAAAAAAGTGTTTACCAAAAAGATTTTAGTTTTCGATGTTTTATTGTATGCAAATAAAATTTGACATCTACAACTGTCAAATTTGACAGTTTTAGATGTCAAATTATTTCAAATGGATATAGTATTGTCAAAATATTACCTTAATATTTTGACACATTTAAATATCATATCTTGACATATATTTTTTGCTTGCAGAAAAAGTAGCCATGTTTATTTTATATATTATACGTTTATATGTCAACGAGAGCTTTTATTTTTTTCAGAATTTATTTAATATCATGTTAGTTTTGGCCGAATCATTTATGTCAAAAATAGTAGCAATATTCAGGTAATTATGGCGATCTCTTTAGGCTCACGCAGTATTATCTGCGAATCGTTTGGATAAATAAAAAATGTTTGTCCAGTACGTGTCTGTCATATCAATTCTATTATAGTGCGTAATATACTGCATGACATTAGTTAAATTTGAACATCATTCACATGTAAATTTTTCGAAATGTTTGAAATAAACAAGTAATACATGGTATTTTTAACATTGATATATGTATAAGATGAACGTTCATTATGGATATGAAATTAAACGCTTTTAAATATTATAGTAGATTATAGATAATAGTTGTTATTATATTGTTATGAATTTGTTCTAGTTTTTTTTATTATCTTTTAACAACTAATTGAGGATTTGTTTTTATATGTCTTTGTAAATATATCGGTAATAGTTCGAAAAAACTGGATTTTTTTAAAAAAATAATTTCTTTTAACAGCCTGTATGTGATTTTAAAAACTTTATTTTTATCTTAATAACATGTAAATGGGTCTCACTAACCGGTTCCAATACGTTGTAATCAATTTTAAAATATTTGGCTAGTTTGGGTCACTAGTCCAATCAACTTTCGGTTAGTTTTACTTATTCTCAACTTATTTTAGTCATTTGAAGCGGTTTCGATACGTTTAATTTTTTAATAAGTGGTTAGTTTGGGTTTGTCGCCGATTCAACTTTCGGTTAGTTTCAACTTATTTTAGTCTTTTAAAGCGGTTCCGATATATTATAATCAATTTTAATAGATGTGATTAGTTTGGATTAGTCGTCGATTCAACTTTCGGTTAGTTTCACTTAGTCTCAACTTATTTTAATCGTTTGAACCGGTTTCGATACGTTATAATCAATTTTAAAAGATTTGGTTAGTTTGGGTTAGTCGTCGATTCAACTTTCAGTTAGTTTCACTTAGACTCAACTTATTTTAATAATTTGAACTGGTTCCGATACGTCATAATCAATTTTAATAGATTTGGTTAGTTTGAGTTAGTCGTCGATTTAACTTTCGGTTAGTTTCACTTAGTTTTAACTTATTTTAATCATTTGAACCGGTTGCGAGACGTTATAATCAATTTTAATAGATTTGGTTAGTTTGGGTTAGTTGTGGATTCAACTTTCGGTTAGTTTCAATTAGTCTCAACTTATTTTAATCATTTGAACCAGTTCCGATACGTTATAATCAATTTTAATAGATTTGGTTAGTTTGGGATCGTCGATTCAACTTTCGGTTAGTTTCACTTAGTCTCAACTTATTTTAATCATTTGAACCGGTTCCGATACGTTACAATCAATTTTAATAGATTTGGTTAGTTTGGGTTAGTTGTCCAATCAACGTACGGTTAGTTTTACTTAGTTTCAACTTATTTTAGTAATTTGAATCGATTCCGTTACATTATAATCAATTTTAATAGATTTGGTTAGTTTGGGTTAGTCGTCGATTCAACTTTCGGTTAGGTTCACTTAGTCTGAACATATTGTAATCACTTAAACCGGTTCCGATACGTTATAATCAATTTTTATAGATTTGGTTAGTTTGGGTTAGTAGTCCAATCAACTTTCGGTTAGTTTCACTTATTCTCAACTTATTGTAGACATTTGAAGCGGTTCCGATCCGTTATAATCAATTTTAATAGATTTGGTTAGTTTGGGTTAGTTTGGGTTAATAAAACAGAAGAAAAAGCTGGACAAACTTTCGGTTAGTTTCATTTTATTCTCAACTTATTTTAGCCATTTGAAGCGGTTCCGATACCGACGTTATTATCAATTCTAATAGATTTGGTTAGTTTGGGATAGTCGTCGATTCAACTTTCGGTTAGTTCCACGTAGTCTCATATTATTTTAATCATTTGAACCGGTTCTGATACGTTATTTTAATAGATTTGGTTAGTTTGGGTTAGTCGTCCAATCAACTTTCGTTAAGCTTCACTTAGTCTCAACTTATTTTAGTCGTTTGAACCGGGTCCGATGCGTTATAATCAATTTTAATAGATTTGGTTAGTTTGGGTTAGTCTTCGAATCAACTTTGGGTTAGTTTCACAGGGCCAAAATATATTTAATATTTACAAAGCATTCAATTATCGTTATATAATATGTACTTATATCGAAGAAATAGCAAGCAAAATCCTATTCTTTCAAAAAAAAAAAAATCTGACACCTAGACGATTTTCGCTGATCTGACTATAAATTTTAGCTATTTGCCTTTGTATTTTACATTGCTTCGTATACAATATTTCCACCGAAGTCCAAATAAAATATTAAAATACAAATAAAATTAAGGATTTTCACAAATCCGACTCTGTTCTGAACACTCTGCCTACACACGAACGACTGAACTGATTAAACTAAAACGTTCCACATGCTGCCAACAATCTGCGGATTTTCGGCGGCTGGCTGAAAATATTTGGGGGAGTGGAGCTACTAGTTTATGTATACTTTGATAATGATCTCTGTCCAATGACAACAATCACCTCAGAATTCCGAAATTATAAAATCATGCTTCACAAAAAAATTTTTCTGGCGAATCTTAATTGCGCTAGATGTTTTCGCCTCCTTGATATCTTCAAGTAGCTAGTATAGATCTAGACACACACGAGTTAAAATGGTGACTTCTCGTATATTGCTGTTGAATGCCTAGGAATAGTTAGTCATGTGCTGTTTCTGCTGGGGTATTTATAGTTATGGTATGGTTATCCACGTTTCTTCTGAACTGTAATGTTATGTACAAATTCAGTAATATTACGATTTATATCGGACAAAATTCATAAAGTTTGAAAATTGGTAGGAATGTTAGGGATGACATAAGAAATACTAAACTGAAAAGTTCCACCTCTAAATAGTGGACATCGTTTTTGCCCACTTTTTCAAGTTTTCTAGATTATTCGAGAACGGTGCATTTTTTGACAAAAAAATCTATATAAAAAATATTTCTTATAAAATTTTCTATCAAAAATATTCCTACACATTTTTTCCTAAAATTAATAATAATGTGAGAAATAAGGCGTATTATCCGAGAATACTAAACTGTTGAGAAGCGACAGAATAATTTTAATCTAGTATGCGCATTCGCCAAATATGCTGCTTTTCCGTCACCGTCCGTCAGTGTCGAGACATGTCATTGATGTCAACAGATAAGTTGTTTTGTAGTCCAAGTGGCAGTGTCGCTAATAGTGCATTTTTTAACGATCTGTATTTTCGCTTTATTGTTGGTTTTTTTCGATTGGCATATAATAATAATAATTATTGGCATGTCGAGTAACAATTGTGTCTATAGGGGATGTTCGGTTGTTACTGGGCAAGGATTTAGTTTATTTTCGTTTCCCAGAAATCCAGAACTGTAAGTATTTATTTTTATATAAATTATTTCTTAAAACTATTTAATAAATAGTTATCCTTTTAGGTAACAGTCGAGTTTTAGTATGTTACTGAGTTGTCAAATTCATGTTTTTCTACCATTAGGTTATTCTGGAATGAAAATATTTAACTTAAAACTAATAAAATAATATTATATTTTTCTAACTGACGTCAGTTAAGAAAAGTTAAGCTATTCACAACACGAATGAACACCTATATGAGTTTGGGTGCCCTTCCTGGAGATGCCTTGGGTACAATAGATGCTTTATATTTATTTAATAATCTATTTAACGTATTAAATTCGTACTCCTTAGGACCATCCTATAAGTTTAAGAAAGTATTTGAAGGCTCTCAATATCAAATTAAATTTTTAAAAGATGCTTGATTGTCTTTGTCTGAAATGAAAATTTTTGACAAAATTGGCAAAGACATAACCAACAGGGTAATATTTCCAAAATGTTGGGCTGTAACAATGCATGGGCTTATCAAATTGTGGGAAAAACTTTCAAAAGCAAATTTTAAATACTTAAAAACAAGGCGTATAAATACAGATTGCATCGAAAATTTTTTTGGAAGTGCCCGGCAACAAAGCGGTAACAATGTTAATTCCATCCTTATACAGTTTCAGACCGCCTTCCGAAAGCTATTTTGGCAAAGTTGTTTCCATACGAACCAAATGAACTGCCAAGAAGATTTTGATCAATTGTTAATTAATTTTGATACCGCACATGTAGCTGAAAATATTGTCAATGAAGAACATCAGTTAACTAATACGATAACTCTACCAAACTATAGCTACAGTAATGAAAACCTAACAACTCAAAATGCCTTCAGCTATGTTTGCGGTTATCTAATTAAAAAGGTACTTGATGTACAGGGTTATCCAACGAGGACTAGACAAGGCGATTTTTTGACTTTCCCTGTACTTTTATACAAAAAACTGAAATAGCCATCCTATATAATTTTCTCCCGCGCAGGCTCTAAAATCTAAACCGCACGATAGCAAAAAACAATTGAACATCAAATAAAAGTGCTAGGGGTCACTTTGATATTTTTTTAAATGGAACAACCTGCATATTACTACATTTTTGGACTCTCTAGAAAAATCTAAACACATTTTGTATATAATATCCTATACCTATTTTTAACTGTTTACCAAATATTGACAGTTGAAAGTCGGGCATTTTGACACTTTGACAGGCTCTAAAATCTAAACCGCACGATATCAAAGAAAACGGTTTGCACATTCCTGTCTTGGGTTTTCATAAGCTATCGAATGATAGTAACTTTGAATTTAATCGGAGGTTTAAAAGTTCCGGTTAATTTTATCCGCAGGTTAAAATCGAAGATATTGTCATTCGATAGTTTATGAAAACTTAAGATAGGAATGTGCAAACCGTTTTCTTTGATCTTGTGCGGTTTAGCTTTTAGAGCCTGTCAAAGTGTCAAAATACCCGACTTTCAACTGTCAATATTATTTGGTAAACAGCTAATGATAGGTATAGGATATTATACACAAAATGTGTTTAGATTTTTCTAGAGAGTCCAAAAATGTAGTAATATACAGGGTGTTCCATTTAAAAAAATATCAAAGTGACCCGTAGCACTTTTATTTGATGTTCAACTTTTTGCTGAACATATCCGAATTCGCGGGAGAAAATTACATAAGGTGGCTATTTCAGTTTTTTTTTATAAACGTACCGGGAAAGTCAAAAAATTGCCTTGTCTATTCATCGTTGAATAACCCTGTACATAGCTGCGAGATATGTGAATCATTTGCAAAGCAATGTAAAAACTTAGACGTTTCTAATTTATTAATCCATTTAAGAGCTTTCACAACGGAAACTGATATTTATGGCGCGCTAAAATCTCCACCAGAACAATTTGTTAATTTTATTTATCAATTGGAAAAAATATTTACTTCAAAGTTTGAAGATATTTCTCTAGGAGAGGGAATTTCCCATCAATTATTAAGCCTAATGCAAAAGGTGGAATTTGTACATCCTTGCTCTGAATTTCCCAAATTCTTTATTTTGAAGTTTTTTATTCGGTTAAAAATTTTCTATACACTAAAATATTCTAATAGAGATTTACAAACATAAAAAAATTACAAAAAATTTAATAGAAAATTAAAAATTTTATCGCATTTATAAATAATACCCTGTTTTATGTTTACCTGTGTTTTAAAAATATGTAAAAAATAATTAGAAAAAAATATGTATATTATTTAAAGAAAATACTGTTACGGAAATATATATTTTCTCCTACTGAGTGTCCAGCGCCGTTCCTGGAGCTTCTGCCGCCCCTGGAGCTTCTGCCGCCCCGTGCAAAAAGAGAACCCCCCCCCCCCGGTTGAAATGAAATTATTTTTATATTAAAAAAGAAAAGAAGAGACTTAAGATTATTATTAAATTAGAATTTATTTTTGCACATACTGCATGGTGTGGGTACAAAAAGTCGCCTTAAAAATAAAAATTTAATCCTAATTCGTTTTCGAGTTATAAGAGCTTAAAATGCATTAGAATACCGTTGGACTAAACTAAAACTCTTCGAGATTTCTTAGCTGTAAAATTAGGTATTATATTTGATAGGTCTAAGCTGTGGCGCATATTTTGTTCAATTAAAATAGTGGCAAGGCTCGTCAATCTTTCTTGGGACATAGTAGACCTTAAAAATTTTTTAATAAGTTGTAATTTACTAAAACTTTTTTCCCCAGAGGCCACTGTCACCGGTAATGTAAGAAATATTCTTAAGGCTACAGCTAAATTAGGAAAACAGGAGGTAAGATCATTGTCGATAATATAACTTAATATAAAGTAAGGTTTGGACTCTTTAAGTGATAACAATGGCGTTAAAAGATAAAATTTCGTTACACAGTTCATTTCCGTCGATATCTGGTTAGAGGAAGTTACCCTGCCCTTGTTGTAAAGATGAATCCAGATCTATACATGATTTTCGCAAAAAATCAGGTCCATTTCGTGAAACTCGTATAAGCATTTAGATAAATTGTTACATTCCTCTAGTAAAGAAAACCTTTCTTTTAGTGAATTTTTTTTGTATCTAATATACTAAAATAAAAATTTACTCTAAAACTTAGTTTTTGATCAACTGCGAACTCGTCATTTGACTCGTACGAGAAATGACGTGGGACTTTTCGCTGACGAACAAGAGGGAATTCGGGCAGTTAATTTCTGCAGCTAGTGATTCAGCTTCTTTGATAAATAGATCAAAACTTTCATTAGTCCTTTTTTCATCAAGATAGTTAGTTAAATTTTTTGAAACAGTTACACATTCGCAAAGATTAATTTTAGGATTTTGAGACGTTAACTTTTGACAGAAGATCATGCTCAATTATCAATGAACAGGTAAATTTAAATGAAATAAATTTCTCCGCTAATGTTTGTGCCATATTTCTCGTTTTTATGTCTCTTTTATCGTTATCGACTATTTCATTAGGACTGTGGTAAACTTGTTTGAAATTTGAAATTAAAGGTTAAATTACCTACATTTATTCTACTTTCCCATTGAGTGTCGATTGACGGTTTCAAAGTTAATATAGGTATATTAAGTCTCAAAACCTCCCACCTTACAGCTGATGCTGCAAAAATACATATAATTTTTGAACAAAGTCGAAAAATGAAACAATTTACCACTAAATTTAATGAATGAGCAAAATATGGCAAAGACGTAGTTCTTGGGTTTATATTTAATATTCGTTTTTGTAAACCAGAGTTTAATTGTATTTCATTTAACCTGAAATGCTACTGTGTTTTATTGTTTCATATTTTTTAATAATAGCTGGTTTAGAAACTTTGTTGTAAATAAAATGCTGCCCCCTAATCTCCGCCGCCCCGTGCGAGTGCACATGCTGCAGCTCCGTCAGGAACGGCTCTGTGAGTGTCTTTGGTTTATTTTTCTATCCTATCCCTAATGTATGATGTAGCCTATACATATTATAAATCTATACATAGATATATTTTATTATAAGTAAACCCCAACATACCTATAAATAATAAGTTCTTTAAATAAATAATTTTGATTTATTTACTGATTCATTAGATAATTTACTTCCCCATGCTCCCGTACTACAAGATATTATCCGAGAAGACGAAACCGTTGTCTTCTCGGATTATGCTGCTTTAATGTCAAACGAGAGCCATTCAAGGTCATCGAAAACAGGCCCATCGAGATCAAAGGAAGATCAAAGACGCCGCCGCCGGCTGTCGCTTCTCAACAGTTTAGTATTCTCGGGTATTATAGATAAGTGTTACTTCCATCTAACACCAGTAAATGCAATCTAATCTAATGACAAGCTAATATTTAAGGGGGTGATTCGTGGATCCATTTTAAGAAAAAAACTTCATATGAACTTATGTCCTAAACGTCCTAACTTTTGAGATACAGGGTGGTAAAATTTTCGGAAAAAAATCTATTTTGTATAACAACTGTCATGCTATAGTAGATATTTTTATGATATTTGGTGCATATCTTCTATGCATCAAGATGCATTTTCTGATGTACAAACAATTTTATTTTTATTTCTACCAGTGGCGTCCGTACAGGTTTTGCATTGAATCTTTTTGGAGAAAAAAATGGTACGCCACTGTTTTGTCTTAAAACAAAAAAACATTTTTGAAATTCTCATTTATTTATGAGTAAATTTGATCTCTTGATTTTCTTTCGTACGACGCATGGTTTTCAAAAAAATAAAAAATCGTTTTACTTCAGGGTCAAATCGCAAAAAATTTGATGCGGTAACTGTTGTGTGGAATTTTTTTTTCTTTTATCAAGCTATTGACTTCGTTTAATATGAATTGTCAATTAATTTAGAAAAAAGTACTTAACTGATTTTTTCTGTAGGCAAAAATAAAAGAATACTTTCAAGTGCCAATAATGAGTACCGCAAGATTTTTTTAAAGCGAAAACCATGCGTCGAATGAAAGAGAATCAAGAGATCAAATTTGCTACAGAAATGAATGATGATTTCAAAAATAATTTTTACTTTAAGAAAATGCAGTGGCGTACCATTTTTTTCTCCAAAAATATTCAATGCAAAACCCGTACCGACGCCACTGGTAGAAAAATAATCAATTTGTTTGTACATCAGAAAATGCATCTTGACGAATAAAAGATGTGTACCAAATTTCATAAAGATATTTGTAATGGTATAACAGTTATTATATAAAATGGATTTTTCTCTGAAAACTTTACCACCCTGTATCTCAAAAGTTAAGACGTTTAGGACATAGGCTCATATGAAGTATTTTTCTTGTAATGGGTCCAAGAATCACCCCCTTAAATATTAGCAAGTCATTAAGGAACATCCTGTATACAGGGTGTTCAAAATGAAGTCGGCACTATTGCTAACTTTCTTATTATAAGAGCTACGAATGTGACTAAATTAGCAAAGTAGTGTAGTTTTTGATGCCGAATATTATACCTTACTTATAAGATTTATTTAAATATTAAACTGTTTGACATTGACATTTCTAAGTATAGTAGTCTGCTTATCTATCATCCTGCTGTTTTGCTTTATCGTTGTCACCTCAACGTTCAAGCCAGCAGTTGGTGGCACCCTTAGGGGTTGTTGGTAACCTAACTAACCTAACTTAGGACTGTGGTACTGCTTTTGTGTGTCTGATCTTTCCGTGGGATAACCCTTCAAAGACGCTGCGTTGTTTAGTTGCTTAAGCACATTGTTTATTCATTATGTTTTGTTTGGTGTATTGATAAAGTGGAGTTATCCATGGAAAAGTTATCAAAAACCATGCTTCAAGTGCTCTCTTAGAGCAGGGCGTCATAATTAACGCTAACTATTTACAATATATACAACATAGAGTACACCACAAATAAATCTAATAAAAGGTGAAGACTTAATGTCTGTTCAGGTAGGATTGTAACGGTAACGGGCGTGTGGGTCGAGCCTCCGCGGTCCGATTGCGGAGACATGGATGCTTCGGTGGCTTGAAATCAAGTGAGCTACGGGGGAATTGTGGTTGTATTTATATTGGGAGCAAGTCCCTTGACAAGCCCCGCCCCCGTGTCCGAACAGGGTGAGCGGGCCAATCGCGCGACAGGTCACTTATACCACGGTGTTGTGTGGTTAGTTCCTGTGCTCCTGGTACTTGGGAATTTTAAAAAGTCATTTTTTTTTCCTAGATTTTCGAAAGTTAAAGGTTGGGTTAAGTATTATATTTACAATATTTACAATTTTAGTCATTCATAAGGGAATTTTAAGCCTAGGGGGGCATTAGTTGGCGATAAAAGAGGGTGATTTCCCTATAGATGGTGCCGTGTGTCAGCGGATGCTCTGGGCTGTATCGTGTATTAGCGATGTCCGCTGTGAGTGGCGACCCCTTAACCTGATTTTCGAAAAACCTGCACGCGAGGCTGTCGATATCTTCTTCGACATAGTCGATTTTCGCCCACGCGTGCAGGTATTCGACCCTGACTTGGTCCCACAGGGCAAGGGAGAACGCCGCCCGCAGGTAGTGGTTCTGTATAACTTGCAGTTTCTTTTTATACTGTTTGGCCACAGAGCACCACACTGGCGCGCCATACATAAGGGCTGGTCTGATTATAGATCTGTAAAGGGTGAGCTTGTTGAGGGGGCTCAGATAAGATCTGGTCCCGATCAGCACGCCCAGCCCCTTTCTGATCGTAGCATTTTTTGCTGTTATTGCTTTCATATGATGGCTGAAATTTAATTTGTTATCGAACGTTATTTCCAAGTACTTTACCTTTGGTTTAGGGGTTATAGCGATGTTTTCTACTATAAGAGGGGTCACATTTATATCTTTACGTTTCCTAGACATCATAATTAGCTCTGTTTTTGCAGTATTCAATTTAATTTTCCAGAGTTTATAAAAAGGGATCAGGATATCTAAGTGCTCAGCTAGGTTAGATTTCGCCACTTCAGCTTGGGATTCTTGGGAATATATTGCTGTATCGTCAGCAAACAAGGCGAGATGGGT
Source organism: Pissodes strobi (assembly GCA_016904865.1). Taxonomy (NCBI): domain Eukaryota; kingdom Metazoa; phylum Arthropoda; class Insecta; order Coleoptera; family Curculionidae; genus Pissodes; species Pissodes strobi. Next base: position 45,376 of record MU188259.1, on the reverse strand, counting down.
TCCAGGATGAGACGGGATATCTGCAATATAAAGATTGAAGAGTAGCGGCGATAGTACGGTACCCGCACCCCAGCACGTAGGCTCCTACTGGCTGAGATGTGTTTGCCTATGCGGGTTGAGAAAGAGCGTCTGGCAAGATATGACTCGATTAGGGCGGTCCAGTACAAAGGGATACTGTACTTTGCCAGTAATTTATACAGGAGCCCATCGTGCCATACCCTGTCGAACGCTTTCTCGATATCAAGCAACAATAGGGCAGTGGACTGCCTACTATTGAAGCCTTTATAGGTATCTGAGGCTATTTTCGCGGCCAACATGACAGTGCCATGTTGGCCCCGAAAGCTAAATTGCTGAGGGGGGAGAATTTTTCGATCCTCAACGGCTCTATTTAGCCTTGATAGAATAATTCGTTCGGCTACTTTACCTCAGGTGTTAAGTAATGATATTGGCCTGTATGAGGCGGGAAGGGTTAGGTCTTTCCCTGGTTTAGGGAAAAGTACTATGCACGCTACCTTCCATGGTTCAGGGAAGTGTTGCAATCGTATGATCGCGTTAATTACATGCATATATTGGACGAGGGTTTTCTTAGGTAGATTTTTTAGGACTAAATTCGGAATGGTATCCGGGCCGGGTGATTTGTTTCTCGGAAGACGGCTAAGAGTCTTGCGGATTTCCGCAGGGGTAGTTTTCAGCTTATCGAGTACTAACGGAGGAATAGGGTACTTGGTGTTTCGAAAGATAGAGATAGTGTTAGTGTATAGCTGTTGTTCAGGCAGAGTATCCGGTGTCTCGCTATAGACGCCCTCCAGATAGTCCGCGAAGGCTTCCGCTTTTCCTAGATCATCTATGATGTCTAGACCACGATGTCTTATCTCAGGAATTTGCGCGTAACCTCCGCGGACTCGTTTGACAAGCTTCCATAGCGAGCCATCATCTCTGCTTACACTGTTTATGTAGTTTAGCCAGGTTTGATTCCTGTGCTCTCGGATGAGTACCTTGATTTCCTCCGTCAGCGCATTGATACGCGCGGTTCCCGCTCTAGTCCTATTTCTTTGCCATCTTCGTCGAAAGCGGTTTCTAAAGGAAATGAGATTCAGGATATTTTCGGGAAGGGATTCAGTCCAGGGTTGTATATTAACCCTGGGACACAATGCATCACGGATGCGCTGGATGTTTGTTGTTAGAGTACTGACTTCGTTTTCTAGTTCCTGAACAGTCTCCATTTGCCCGGGAACAACCGTCAACTCATTCAGCCTGGCTCGGAACATCCTCCAGTCAACATTCCTGTACGAAACGGCGGTGTCGCTCGTCGGGGGGACCCTATGGTACAGGCCAATCTTGACTGGGAGATGGTCCGAGTTTAGAGTATTGAGCTCTTGCAGTCGAGTGGTTCGTATTGCACCCCGAGTAATAGCGATGTCCAGGAACGAGTCAGAACGTAGAAAGGTGGGATTTGGAGTTCTATGATAGGACATCTCCAGGTCGTTATCGATTACTCTTTTGAGCAATCTGCCCTTGGCATTGGTTACGCCGCCCCAATCAGCATGAGTGGCATTAAAGTCGCCAATAAGTAAAGATACTTTATTCTGCGGGAGCAGTGCAAAAAAGTCGCGGCCCGTGAGGCGGAGAACCGGAGGCGCGTAACCGCCGCAGATACGTAGGCCGCTCTCCATCTCGATGCAAACGTGTTCTATTGCAGTTCTAAGGTTTCGTATCCTTTTATAGCGGAGCGACCTATGTACGAGACAGGCCACGCCTCCTCCGATTCCATCGGGCCTATCAAGTCTCTCTATGTTATAGTGTTTGATTTTTAAAGTATAGTCTGGTGTCAGTCGTGTTTCAATGAGAAAAACGACCTGAAAATTGGACGAATACATGAAATTACGAAACTCGCCCACTTTAGACCTGATACCGTTACAATTCCAGCATGCAGTGTAGAGCATTTACACATTAAATGTGTTATACTCGTGTGAGAAAAAGCGCAGAGATGCCTGTATGATCTCTGCCTTGTTCCCTCTGCATGCTTCTAGCATGTTAGAGTAATGCTCTAGAGCTAGAAATAGCTGTTCGAGGTTAACTAATGAGTTGATTTTGTTTACAACATTGCTAAGGTTAGACATCATACTAGAAATGTTACTATTATTTACAGAATTTACATTAGGGTCGCGGGCAGTACCACTAACCTGTACATTGTTGCTAGAGTTGACGTTTTGGGGCTCCTGCCTGCGGCGTATCGTGGGGAATTGTCTTGAGTATTCGTCTTCTCGTTGGCCATTGCTTAGGCCTTGGCCCCGTGGGCCGTCAGCTACGTGTTGCGTCCTCGGGTCTCTCCAAGCAGGTTTCGCCGGGGGTGGTGCAGGGCGAAATGTCTGCTTGGGCTTGGCTGTTGTCGTGGTTTGTAGCATGTTTACTTTATATACGAATACAGGACATTCCACGTCGATGGAACGGTGCGAGCCGCCGCAATTAACGCACTTTAGAAGGTCCTGATTGCAGTTAACAATTTCGTGGGGACCGGCGCATTTGCTGCAGGCAACACGGCGATTGCAGTATGTTTTTGCGTGGCCGTATTGCTGGCAGTTCTTGCACTGCAGCACCGGTTTCCCTGAACGCCTGGTTTCCCAGCTTATCCTGACATGCATTAGGGTCCTAACGTCATTATTTAGTTTTTTGACTGTGTAGTTAGTGCCTAACACAACCAAATACATCGGCACTCTCGTCTTCCGCATTTCGAAGACATTTTTCGGTTTGATATCGTACTCGTCGGAGAGAGCTTCCGTTATGTCTTGAGGTTTTATGTCCCCGTCCAACCCTCGGAGAACAAAGGCTCGCGTTTTCTCTTGTGCCTCAGCATAAGTATGAAAAACGAAGATAGGAAAGTGCAAACCATTTTGTTCTATCTTTAGCCGTTTAGATTTTACAGGCTGTCAAACTTGGTAAAGAAGGTCTTAGGCCCGGTTTTTCAATGTAAATATCTCCGTTATTATTAATTTTAGCTATTTGTAGTTAAAGACAAATTTTGTTTAGAATTTCACTGTCTATCAAACTGCTATAACAGTTATAGGTCTTTCCATTTAAAAAAAATCAATTTTTGTAAATACCACGTGTTTGTGATGTTCAATTTTTTTTTTACATCGGCATAATAATCGGCATCAAAAACTACACTACTTTGCCAATTTAGTCACGTTCGTAGCTCTTATAATAATAAAGTTAGCGATAGTGCCGACTTCATTTTGAACACCCTGTATAATACTCGTATAATATAAAGCCCAATGCTGAACGCCAAAAAGTTGGCAGTACAGGCTACTGGCCTCACTTAAAATTAAAATAAATTTACCACTTCCGCTCCGTTAATCCTATAAAACCTCTCGATTTTTAAACAAGTAATATTGTATATGGATCGTTCTTGATTTCCACACCACTCCAAAGGTAAAGTACTTGACGCTTTTTTTACGTGGTGTCCCCAGTAGTCTTAATCCACTTGAAGTGAAACTTCTTTACTGACGGGGCGACAATTTTCACAAGCGTCTAGATGCACCAGAATGGATTTCGATTGCGAAGCTTCGCGCATGCTCAGTTTTTGACACACATTTGGCAAAAGGCTTTCAATTCTTGGTAAATTGCTTTCAGCAAGCCCGGTGGCGCAGTAGTTAGTACGCTGTGCTTGTGATAAGACGGTCCGGGTTCGATGCCCGTCAGTGGCCATAGATGTTTTTCATGCGTGAAATGAAATAGTCAACGTTTCATCATGCGCAAAGCTTCGCAATCGAAATCCATTCTGGTGCAGCTAGACGATTGTCAATTTTCGAGCGTTACGAAAATTTATATCGCGCCAGGGGAGTTCGACGAGTGCGTCAGCGGCGACAGGACGGGAAATACGCAAACGCGTGATTGGGAAACGGCCGGCAGGAGAGAAAATAGATGCGCAGCGCTGCCTATATAGCATCTAAGTATGTGAGAACGACTGGAAGGCATATTCACGGATCCTACCTATTCACACGACGCGACATCTGGTGGTACAAAATGTGGCGAATTTCTTGGCTACGCAAACACGTCAAGTACATCGGAAACGTTTGAAAATTCAAGAAAAATTTTTGATTTTAGTGCAATATAATTAGTTCTGCAGATAATACGTTGATATATGAGAATATTTATCGATTCGACTGAAAAAAGCCAAGTTCGTTATTGAATTTTGTGTGTATTCAGCAAAACTTCGTAGGTTATGAAAGCGTAAACATGAGAATATTATAATAACAAAAATAGCATTGTGAAATTGATACGGTTAAAATTTCGATTCATGAAGTTTTACTGAAATTACTTTAGAATGAATGAAGACGATTTAGAATAATTTATATTTCAATCTGGAAATTGATAGACAAACTGAAATTAATTTATTAAATATATTTTTCGGGAATATTAGTGCTGTCCATTGCACTAATCATAAGAACCGGCTTCGAAAATATATCACACAGGATATGATACTTACCCTTGTTGGTTCTGGTGTCATATGAGCACCGTCGATTTTGAAGCATTTTTTGGGTTCTATGGAAAGATTACATCAAATGGGACACATTAACGCAAAAAAATTTGCACATTTTCTCAAAATAAATTGAATATTAAAATTAAAATTTAACATAAATTTTTTCCTAATAAACACAATTCCAGTACACTTTGTCCTAAGGTATGATCGCAGAAGGTTAATAATAACATAATATAAAGCTTCTTTTCATACAAATTGCAAATAAAACTGTTTTTTTGCACTTTAAAACCATAATATAATATTTAGGAGATAAACGTCAACATGACTATTTCTTAAAACATGATTATATAGGTTGGCTTAGCACGACTCAGTTGGTTATTGTACGGGTAGATGTTGCCAAGTATAATTTCTATTTAGTTCTAAAATATAACAGCCTCGTGTTGAATATGTTTCAAAAGTACTGTGGGACGAAAACTTCTTATAAATAATGATTACTAATGGCTTTGTTTAATAAAATAACAATAATTCGAATATATGATTTACTAGAATTAGATGTTACGCTAGAAGTGGGTCACTTTTAATAATAAGTCATATAAACTAATTCATTTAGTTTATTGAAATAGATACAAATTTAAAAGATCATTTTGATTAGTTTAAGAAAGTATCACGCGTAGTGCGTTTGTTTTGTTACTTTGAATTAATTTTGATTTTGTGTTGGACGTGGTTGGTCAAGCGCGTAGCGCGCTCGCCTCAATGCGCTTCTTTGGCCAATTAAAGTTGGTTTCGATTATTTTTGCTTAATCTGGAATACGTTAATTAGGGTTAGTTTTAGTTAGTTTAGGTTAGTTTGTGTTAGTATGGGTTGGTTTTGCTTAGTTTATGATAGCGAAGAGAAAAGGTCGCGTAGCGCGCTTTTCTTTTTATTTTGGTTAATTAGGGTTAGTCTCGGTTAGTATGGGTTAGGTTTGGTTAGTCTGGGTGAGCTTGCTTTAGTTTTGGTTAGTTCGGGTTAGTTTTAGTTTGGGTTAGTTTTGGTTAGTCTGGGTTGGTTTTGCTTAGTTTGGAATATACTTTGGTTACATAGGGTTAGTCTGGGTTAGTTTTGGTTAGTATGTGTTAGTTTTGGTTAGTCTGGGTTGGTTTTGCTTAGTTAGGGATAGGGAATAGGCAATAAGCGCGCGTAGCGCGATTGTCTCTTTACTTTGGTTAATTAGGGTTAGTTTGGGTTAGCTTTGGTTAGTATGGGTTGGCTTTGGTCAGCCTGGGTTGGATTTGCATGTTTTGAGATAGCGAAGAGAAAAGGGCGCGTAGCACATTTGTGTTTTTACTTTGGTTAATTAGGGTTAGTCTGGGTTAGTTTTGGTTAGTATGGGTTTCTTTTGGTTAGTCTGGGTTAGCTTGGATTAGTTTGGGTTTGTTTTGGGTTAGTTTTGGTTAGTATGGGTTAGTTTCGGTTAGGCTCGGTTAGGCTCGGTTGGTTTTGTTTAGATTGGAATAGCGAAGCGCGCTTGTCTCATTACTTTGGTTAATTATGGTTAGCCTGGATTAGTTTTGGTTAGTTTGTATTAGTCTGGGTTGGTTTTGGTTAGTTTGGGTTAGTGCCGGCTAGTTTGGGTTAGTGTTGGTTATTTTGGGTTAGCTGTGGTTGATTTATGACAAGCGTGCGTAGCGCGGTTGTCTTTTAAAATTGTTTCATTTTATGACAAATATACTTGATCTAGGGCATTTACTGGGAAATGAACAAATTGAGTCGACAGTGTACTGTGAGTAAACTTTTAGTACTTATATATACATGTATGGCTAAACAGCCAGGGTTAGTTTTGCTTAGTATGGGTTACTTGTGGTCAATCTGGGTTAGCTTGAGTTAGTTTATGTTAGTCTGGACTAGTTTTGGTTAGCTCGGGTTATTTTGCATTAGTCTGAATTAGTTTTGGTTAGTCTGGGTTAGTTAACAGACAAATGGGAGCCCTTTTGATTAGTCTGAGGCATATAAGGAACAAGCGCGCGGTGTGCGCTTTTTTAGTTACTTTCACAAGTTGTTATTCTACTTTATGAAACATGCCCCTAGAATTGGCAATTTGCTTACTTGAAAATCAAGAAGGTTAGCCAAGTCTGACAACATTGCAAGTAAATTGTCATCATTAACGTCATATTTGGAGAATTTTCGCATTCAAATCTCACTAAACAGCCTCATTTCTGAAATATCTTTTTCAAGTTTTGGCGTAAAAGTGCTTCATCCGCAAATTTTTTTTGCATTAATGTGTTCCATTTGATGTAATCTTTCCATTGAACCCAAAAAACTCTTTAAAAACGGCACTGCTTATATGACACCAGACCCTTTTCGATGTATTCCACGTGTATATTTGTATAGAAGCAGAATAAAGTTCCAAATTTCTCCGACTCGCGCGTACGATCGTTCATCATTTCTCCCACTACCCTAACGCACGGAGCGAATACGGTCACAAACAATATAGCTACGCAAATAAAGTTATGAAGCCTATAAACTGTACATAATCCCAAAATTGGGTTTCTAAACCATTCAACAAAGCTTATCTATTCCATAAGTTATCTAAAGGATATCTTAAGCAGAATGGGCAGATATCTGTCCGATAATATCAGCGCAAGCGTATTATTGTATCGTTTATTAGTTTCTGTTGGATTATCTAACCAAACTTTTGTGTTGATACTGTTAATTAAAATATTAATTTGATGAATATGATACAAAATTTATCATAATTTTCTTGATATGAAATAAAAACAATCAGCTGTATTCTCAAAATTACGTCTTTTATTTCATGATGCAAAGTACAAAACAACTTCTGCTTAGATTAACTTTGTCCAAACTCATAGTCAATCACATAAACGTAATAAAACACAATTAACACCAAGTTTTTTAACAAAAACCGCGAAACAATCACATATTCTCCATAAGACACCGTGTTAAAAATCGTAGCGCATGGGATCGCAGCGCCAACTATCACAAACTTGTGAACTATTACAAAAGTATGACCAGAAATTCGAATTTCGGCCATTGTCGATTGCTCTCCTTACTTCTAGCCCTCCTTAATTTAAACATTACCTCAACCGAGAAAAAAATACAAAGGAAAGGACAGTGATTCGGTGAACGGATAGCCGGTTTCAAAATCTGCTTGCGATGTGCATTTTAAGATCCTTTACACAAATAGTGCACTATGTAAAAATCGACCTCTCCTATTGGTCGATCCATCTCGTATTACAATATGTCTTCGTGATGCAATCAATTTCTGTCAAGAGCTCTCGTGGTGTAGAGGTTTAGATAGCTGGGTCTCACTTGGACGGCCCGGGTTCAAACCCCCGTTGCTTTTTTATATATTTTTTAAGATTATGTTTCTAACAGTTTTTTTCTTGATTTTGGGTATGTCTTGGGTTAGCACCTGGTTAGTTTCCTTTTCGTGAGCCCCCGTAGCGAGCGAAGCGAGCGGAGGGCCATGCGGATCGACCAATAGGAGAGGCCGATTTTTATATAGTGCACTATTTGTGTAAAGGATCTTATAATGCTTACGATGTTGTCTTCACTAGTCCTCCATCTATACACCATTTTCTGAATTAACACTTTTTTGGTTTACGAAATCTTTAAATATGTTTGTTGCTGCTATTTCCACCTACAGTTAGAGTTAGAACTAAGATATCAATTTGATTGTTATTTGGAGTTATTTTTACATTTGGCTTACGTTCGGAAACCCGTATAAAGTTGTTGGTTCGACAACTTTATCTATCTAATAGCTATCAATTGAATAACTCGAAATGTTGAGAAACCGGGCATTTTAGACAATTTAATGGTCTAAGGTAATAATGCGGTGCTGCGATTGATGTTCTGAATGTCAGGGGGTGTTGCACTTTTTACCGTGTATCAGAATTACCTATGCCTTTACGTTCCAGTGATTTACTTTCAACAGGTCTGATGGCGCAGTGGTCAGGCCCTGTGATTGTGACACGGGAGACTCGCGTTCGTTTGCTAAACATGTTTGTTGAGGAATAAGTTTAACTTCTAGCAGACATTGACAACAGCCCGCATTTACATTTGGCGCCCGTCCTAAGAGCAATGCCATGCATCATTGTAGTGACCTTAAGTCGTCACAGTGGATGTAGTGGAAGAAAATAAAACTTGCTACACTGTCGAGTGTGAAATAGTGGTTATCGATTTATATTTTTACTTTTTTTGGATAAGACCACTTTGGGCGCTTTGGATAATAAGCCATACATATTATATTTAACAAATCATAATCCCCGCCCTGATTTCGTTTGCGCTTTATATACGAATCAATTAGACATTTTAGGGGAAATTGGTATATAACCTTTTTTGTAGAGAATTTTATGAGGAACAACTTTGTAAAGAAGAACTTTTACCTACCATGCACTGTTTCGTAGATATTCTGAAAAAAAAATAAAATTGGGGTGGAAACAATGTTGTAAGGGATGAAGCACACACTTTAAGGGTGGGAACTTTTAGTTTACTAATCTTTATGCTATTCTTAATATTTCTACCAATTTTTAAAACTTTCTAAATTTTGTCCGATATATTACAATTTTAACTGTAATATTACAGAATTATACGTTAGTCAGCACAGTTTGGGATTTGAAGTGATGTGATAATAATGTCATAGGCCAGATGGGGGTCTGCTAACTCATATTATACTGCTTTGAGAGTGTTCGTATCCATAGTTTGACACAGTGGTGGTCTTACTTAACTTAGAACACACGAGGTCTATTTGATATCAGTTTAATTTGTTATACAGAAAACGTTCCTAAGATCTTTACTTCCTCTGATGCGTTATCTCTAAAGTTACTGTCAGCTCGGTCTTGTAGTAAAGAACATTTTTCGTATTTTACATGAAATGCCCTATATTTTATTGCATTTTTTATATAACATGTTTTATGTCTAAAATTAAACAGTTTTGAGATATTTTGGTATAGGTGACCAAAAAGTTGGGTAAAAGAGTGGGCTTTATTTTAAAATTTAAGAGAATTGGTCGCTTGACGTTTTTTGTGACCTGTTACCATAATGGAGATATAAAATATTTTTACTCTCGTTTGGATCACCCTGTCCAACTTGCTTTATCCGAAATTGAGTAGACTCCATAATTTACCTTGTCCAATTGTGCATGTTAATATTTAGAGAAATAGCTTGAAAAACCATCCCATTGTGAAGCAAAATTGATTCGGCTTCTTCAGACTTGCCACCTAGAAGAGCCATGTGAGCTTTTTGTTCAGCTTTCGACGGCAGATCCTAAAAGAAAATCAAAAAAAATCTTACATTTTGTTAAAATTTAAACTTAACCTGAAATATACTTGAACGTCTGGGTAAGACTGAAAATACACCAAAAAGAAGCGCTTGCATGAACCTAAAGGTTTCAGACCATAAAGTCTAGATTTCTGGCAAAGATGTGGTAAATGTTCCTACAATTATCCAAAAATAAGGGTCTCTTCTATTCAATGCATTTTACATTTAGTATAAGTACCTTGACAACGAGCAAAATATTATTTGCACCGTAACCTGGCGTCAAAACTGCATGTTATTTTTTTTGGTATCGATCTAGCCAACCGCCTTATTGAGTCGGTTTTGGTCTAGCTCGGGAGTGCCCGCATGCTGTAAAATTTTTGGTGTCTTTATTTAACATCGAATTGAATATGCATATTTACATTTAAAACCTATGCTATATTTAAAACAACCTTCTTTAAATATGTATTATGTTTTAATCTGTATGTGTATGCCTGTCTATATGTATACATATGAGCCGTAAGTTTACATATACAAATTAATAATAACATGCAAACTAAAAGGTCTAACAAATTCCAGTGGGAACTAAAGTTATACGTAGTAGGTATATATAATATATGTATGTATAATATATACAACCTTCTCCTGCTTTACGAGAGTTGCGAATTACGATATAATTTGGTGCATGTTTAAATTATTTAATATTTCATGGCCATTGAAATAATGGCTAAATTACTGAGCCTTGAGTCTTTGTTGGCTCTCAATGATTGTTTTTAAGGTTTTCAAGTTACTAAAGGACTTCTTAGCAGTTGCAACTGAAACCATTAAGGCGAGTAAGATTCTTAAAGCTATGGTAAATTTGGAAACATCGATACGAAATAATTTTCAAACATGTATTGGAAAATTATTTGAGGCTCATTTCATGCCTCTGTTGCAAATTGTAAACA
>MU188259.1:0-13919 GCA_016904865.1 Pissodes strobi | reverse complement strand
AGCTCGAGCGGCTAGCCAGGGTCGGCTGAATCACCATGTTTTTAGATAACTTCTTTAAAAATTGTACCGATTGGGAAAAAGTTGTATACTACAAAGTGTAATGAGGGACGGCGGAGATGCGAAGGATAATAATTATCTTATAAATAATATTCAGAAATAACTTTTGCATAGATGCGTTATTATTTCACTCACTTTAAAACCTCATTTTTTAATTTAAATGTAGTCTAAATAAAAATACAAAATTTTAAATCAATTTAAATTAAAAATGTTATTTAAATGGTAGAAGTAGAATTTTGGTAAGATACATTTTAATTATTTATATAATTAATTACAACTTAGGTGTCAATCAATAGAACTTCAGTGTTTATTTTGATTGTGTTTAGATTGGGTAGATTGTTCAATTATTGTTAATAAATCTCTCTAACTTAATTGCATCATCAGCCAAACTGTGTAGTTTTTTTGCACACTTTGCATTAAAAACCATCTGGGGTTCAATTGAACTGAATTGCTGTCAAATTGATTTACGATTTTGATATTATTGCATTTCATATGGCAAGGTTTAGCTACCATTTGAAATTCAACTGAGCTGTATTATTATCATCAATCTGAGGTGCGATTTTGACAGCAATGGATTTTATATAGAAAGGTTCATCTCCCATTTGAGGATCAATTGAGTTGTATTGATGCTGAATTTGATCTGTAATATGAACAGCAATATTTTCAATTATTGAGCTATACTGCTTTCAAATTAATTTATCGTTTTGACAGCAGTAAATTTTATATGGAAAGGTTCAGTTACCATTGAAGGTCAATAGGGCTGCATTGCTCTCCAAGTCATTTGCGATTTATACAGCATTTTATGAGGAAAAGCGCAGCTACCAATTGAGTTATTTTGCTGTAAAATTGACTAACCGTTTTAACAGCAATGCATTTCATATGATAAGGTTTAGTTACCATTTGAGGTTCAATCGACCGGCATTGAAATTCAATAATTATTGATTTGCCATTTTGACATCAGCGATGCATTTAATTACAAAGTGAAGGTTCAACTGAGTTGCATTGCTATCAAATGGTTTTTTCATTTTGCTAGCCATGAATTTGATATGGGAAGGTTCAGCTTTAATTTGTATTTTTTTTTTCATTAGTGCAATAAGTTTTATTTGCATCGACATTTTTCTGATAATCATTACATTTTGGCTTAACGGTCTAGTTAATAGATATTTTACAGAAAACTTACATTTTTGATCAGTTACATCCCTTACAGCCAATGTATCATTCGATAATGAGATGAGAGGTGCTCTTATATAATCTAACCTCATGTTAGGCCATCTTGGCTGGCCAGTTAGTTTTCCTTGGTAATTATAGATTCCAACTGTATTTTTTTCCATTAAGAGCATATGTCTGAAATAACAATAGAAAATAAAAGCTAGTTATACTACACATATTTTTAAACGGTTTTTAAAAGTATTATAATTAAATGTTACTAAACTATTTTTGGGTCTGCGATTGTTTAGATTCAAATACGCAACGATTTTGAATACAGGGTGGTTCAAAAGTAATGCGGTACATAGAGCATCAGTGAATTTCTGACAGCAAAATATTTCGCTAACGTGGACCGTTTTCGAGATATTTGCTATTTTATTATTGCATGTGATATCGTATAATAATATGAGTTGTGCTATTTTATTTTGTGCAAAACAACCAGATATAAAGAGGGTATCAGATAACAAATGTTCAACAGAGTCACCGTTAACATAGATGCATTTTAATACACGTATCTAACTTTAAATAGGATTTCATGTAGATGTTGTCATACTGGACTAAATGTATTGATTTTTTAAGAAGGTATATGTCCCAAATTAACCCAAACTATAACCGAAAAGGTACGCGTTTGTTTCTTAACTACCCCTAATTAATAATAACACGCTCGTTTGTGCGTTGAGACAATCTTCAGATAATTGAATGGGGTCGTTGATCTTTTCATTTAAAACACTTGATTTCATGTTGTTCCAAATACAAAATTACATTAAATAACAAATAAATTATTAATGCAAGTAATGTTGCATGCTATAATGAAATAGCAAATAACTTGAAAACGATAAACTTTAGCGACTTTTAACAAGTATATCTTTTTTGTCCAGAAAAAACAGGAGCATCATATTTTGGAGCCAAAAGAAATCATGCAGTTATAAAAAAAATCACAGACCTTTTACTGGGCAAATAGTATTGCAGGTTGCATCCTCTTGTCAGCTGCAATGTAGATATTAGAGTATCTTTTCCCTTCTCTCTCTCTCTCTCTCTCTCTTTCTCTCTCTCTCTTTCTAACGAATATCAAAAAACGAACAATGCAATATACAGATTTTATTAGTTTTAGTTAGTCATCTAATCAACCTTTGGTTAGTTTCACTAAGTCTTAATTAATTTTACTTATTTGTTACAAGTTACAATCAATTTTAATAGATTTGGTTAGTCGTCAAATCAACTTTCGGTTAGTTTCACTTAGTCTCAACTTATTTTAGTCATTTGAACCGGGGTTCCGATACGCTATAATCAATTTTAATAGATTTGGTTAGTTTTGGTTAGTCGTCCAGTAAACTTTCGGTTAGTTTCAACTTACGTTACTTATTTGAGCCGGTTCCGATATGTTATAATAAATTTTTCATAAACCACTCTCTCACTCTCATGAAACCAAAGAAGTATTCCCTCCAAAAACAATACACAAAAGCGAAAAGTAACAATCGGGGGCTACAAAACGAAACCAGGTAAAAACCAAAAGCCAAGTATTACGGTCTGATCGACACCTGCTGACAAGGAAACAACAGCACAGTGTTTTTCCTAACGTTTTTCGATTTTTGGTCGATTTTAACATGTGCAGAAACCCGTGTTTTCACCCATAGGTTGCCACTTTTGAATAGCGCAACAGACGGCTATTGCTTATCCACTCCTATAAATCAATGGTTGACACCCTATTGATATGAAAATATTTTACCTAGACACCAGAAGCAACGACCCTTTTCCTCTACCTAGTCAGTTGCTTCACCTGTTCTGTACTTAAATGTAACCCTAGTTATACGGAAATAAACGTATGTCAAACCACTTTCCGTTTCAAAATACTAATTGCTATTTCAAATATAAGGAAACATTTTTATATTAATTCAGAGGTTGAGTTCGCTAGGCAAGTTGTGACATAATAAGAAAAAACTAATTAACATCATTAACATTTATCTCGCTTTTATTTACCTTTTTCTGACTCTCCCCCAAGCTTAAACTCAAGCTAGTAAGACAGTAAGATAAATTCTACATTCCCTAATAAATGAAATACATATTGGCACTAGCACTGAGTTTTAATGACAGTTCATAAAAATATCAAAATTATATATCAGGGATGTTTTGATAAATACAGGTACCCTAATCACTATGTATTACAGATAAACTTACTCTTAAGGTTTTAATGTTAATCTGAAACCTGAAGTCCAAGCCTTAATAGCTTTTAGTACACGTTCCCTCGCGACGTGTAACGAATTTCGAACAAAGTTTCCCTTTTCAACATGTAGTACTTTCCCGAGCCCAAGTTGGAAAAAGGTACCTCTTTTTACGACGCAATGACTTCTTTACTAACTTATGTACTTTCCACGGGCCTCTGGTACTTACAGACACTTTTCACGAGTTGGTCATTACTGATTAACCATTTGAGCAGCGTAACAATCGGGATAGATAAATTTTGACTAACTTTTCTGAGGTTCCGGTCTGGTAGCGTAACGTGTTATCTGACGAATATTTTTATCTGACTAACTTTTCCGAGTTCCCATATTCTGGGCAGCGTAACGGATTATCGCGCGTGAAGAATCTTTCTAACTAACTCTTTCCCAAAGATTTTTAGCTTTTTATACCATCTTTCAAGGCTTGCTTCTTGTGTTTGTCCTCGAAAAATCTGGAGTCCCGGCACGTAACTATGTTGTTAAAATGTTTTTCCTAAGAACACTTAAAACTACTAAGGTGCCGAAAAGTTTATGTCGCAATTGGCGTTCCAACATGTTTTGTAAATTTCAATCTCGGTTTTAGTACCGCCGCGCCATCTTTTCCGAATTAGGCTAATTAAAATTGATTATTCCAGTTAACATGATTTTTTCATTTCAATCCCGTGTCTTTGACTCGCGGATTTTTTTTAATGAAACGCCCCCTGGGCAAGGTTTTTTTTTAGAGCAAAATGTTTTTGAACACAACTAATATGGGATAGTCCTTGTAGTTAGTTCATCTAATTACGTGTTATAGTGTTAACTTTTTGCAAAAAGAAAATAAAAATAGATAAATCCTCAGAAACTCCACCATTAACACCCTCAACTCGGAGAACTGCTTGGCACGAAAATGAAGTTTTATGTTTACTAGAACTATTTTGACAAGAAAAATTATGTCAATTATAGTAAACGTTACACTGTCAGTCCAAATCGATTTCAACTTGTTTTTGTCTGCATGAAACCGGGAAAAAGGATTGCATTTAAAACGGTTTCAAAATTCCATGAGAACACGATAACTATATTATATAACAAGTGCTGAAAGTAAAAGTTTTTAATCGAGGCTTTCCTCCGAGGTTGAAAAGGTACTTTAAATCGAGTAATGTACACTATTTTTCCTACGATCACCTATAAAATTGGCACAAAGCGCTTTTAAAACTCTTAACGATAGTATATTATAATATTAGGAATAAAAGTGACACTTTTTGTGGTGAGGGTGTTGGTTTGACGGACGAGTGAAGCGAGTCAGCAACTAGGTACAAACGTATTACACAAAGTCGCTTAGTTTTTATATACCCTGAGCGGTTGCAAGACTTTTGAAGTCGTCAGCGGTAGGGGTAAAACAGTTGTCAAGAGTCAACGATGTATTTTATTTATTGAAAATACTGATGACATGCTAGGAAATTGACAGACATAGCATGATAGAATCACACAGAACAATAATGTCATTTGAATGCATAAATCAGCGAAGTAGTTATTTGTTTAATTAGGCAGCAAAATAGTACATTGACTGTCGAGGCTACGCTCGGCTATGAATTCGGCCAAAATAATTTTTCTGCAGCTGAGTATTTTCATTAAAATAAAGTGGAACTTTTAGTTTGTCTACTGAATGAAAAAAAGGTATGTTTGAAGAAAAAATAGAATGTGTATCTCGGAAGAAATTCACATTCTCGGCCCCAGTGCTTGTGGGCTTCGTCCAGCAAATTTTAACATCGGTCGAGATTGTAAACAATATACTCTTAAGTATAATATATACTGTTTGGGTTAGATTTGCTATATGTATGTACCTTATACTAGACATTTCAATATATTATAGCTATTAAATGCTATATGTACTTACTTTTCAGCTAATTCCAAATGTATTACAGATCCATCTTTCAGATCGAAAATAAATGGGGTGTTCCAGTTACTAGTGCTGTAAATATAACATTGCGTAGGAGTTGTGATCACTAGATTCGAGTATCTCATAACCATTTGTGTTATCCTTTCAGGAAGTTCCAGAGATTCTGTGGTATCATCAAGGACATTTTTTACTGTGACTATTTTTCTTTCACTAACTGTAGAGCTAAAAAAATTACATTTGCATGTTGTTCCAATAGTCTTTAACATTTCGTGATCTGTAAAATCTACCGCATGTGAATTTTTATTATTTATTTTTTTAGAAAAACATATTTCAAATTGTGTGTATGTCCAATAAATAAATAAACAAATATATTTTCTCAGGGGTTGCAAATATTTTATTTTAAGAGTAGCAATTGCTGTTTTCGACACTTTTCTGGCTAGAGGCTTAAACTAGTCAATATAAATAAGCAGCTTACCTAAAATTAAGATAATGAGCATGCCGTTCCACTATATGTGCGAAAAACACATGTCCATTCGCGCATGCACCGGCAAGTTGTGTGCCATCATTTGACCATGCCATTTTGTAGATACTACCCGAATGCGGTTTCTCCAATGATCTAGACCACTAAAATATGTTAGATGTTAGCAAAATTGCATTATTTGTCTCCTAATAGTTTAATTATTTATTATCTACTAAATATCTTCAATATTTTATTATTTTTTTAATTTTAACATCTGTTCATTACAATATTCGATGTATAGTGAAACTTACCGACCCCCAGTCTATGTATTACCTTCTGAAAGTCGGCAGTCAGACACGTGATCGTACAGTTTTTTTTTACAAACCTATTTCGATCCATCCATTACGTTGTGTATTTAGTATCTACCAAGTTCTTTAGAGTTTGAAGCCGCAAACGTCGTTTGTGTTTTTCTTTGTTGGGAACTATTGTTTCCCTTTTTTTATCTTATCTTAGCAATTAATACACCAAGAACATTTAATACATTTATTAAATAAACGGAACCATTCAGCACATGTTAACATAAAACAAATCTTAATAAATGTAGAAGAACATCTTAATTTCCTTAAGGCTCAGTATGAACATAGGTAAGAAGTCATTTTGTTAAACTCTAAATATACCTAATTATGCCACCCTTCATAACTTGTAGTAACATCCAGGACAGTAGTACTTAATATGTACCATTTTTAATTCACGAATCAGTTCACCTATTAATATGTTAGTCCAGAGTAATTGGATGTGATACCTGTCACTTATCACATACAACACGCCAGTTATAGTTTAGGTATAACTTAACGTCTCAATGCTAACATATTATTGGCGAATATTTAATTACCGAATGTTTTTTTGTGGCCGTGGTACGTTGTACCTACCTGATAATTATTGCATTGTTCTCTTCTCATAATATTGTGTTAGTCCAGAACTTAACGTAACAACGGTTACGATAATAACGAAGATTTTAAAATGGGAAATAAGTCAAGCAATATAATTAAACACCAAGCAAGCCGAAAGACAACGGTCCAGGAGCGGACACACAGTTCCTAACAACTCCTGTCGGACATCCATGGATTTTGTCAATTAATCATCGACTTAACTCGTTACCCTATCTACAACCTATCGCTTCAATGCCAATACATTATTATTCGCGTGTACGTACCTCTGCATATTCCCATTCATTCAGACATCACACAACAACGTACAATTCAAATTCAACCAACTATCGTATCATACACTTGGGATATTTAGTTGTACGTAATTAAATAATTAAAAATTCGGGAGTACGGATCTTGCCTGCGGCAATCCGTACTATTTAATATTTTCATTCTTAACCAGATGACTTCGATAAGAAGGTACCCTTCAGAAATCATCGTGTCCATTGACTGTAATTTACCAGATGTCCTTAACTTTACTACAAGAATGAAACAAGTGCTAGTGACCTATTTAACAGCTGTGAAATTCGGAAAACATTTGAACTTTCGATCGATTATTGTCTGTCTAGACTTTTTTAATTGTTTATTTGGGACCAGAGTAAGTGTGACCAGGATAGCATTAAACGTGACCAAAATTTATAGAACCCATTTTTTTCTTGATATAATTTCCCTTCCCATTTCCGTGTAATTGCGCTTCCCTGGAAGAATTTAGTTAACTGATTTTTCTCCCCCAGCCCTCTTAGCCGTTCCCCGAGTATTCATATTTGCTGTTTGTGGGTTTGTTGAGTTTCGCAGGCGAACCCCTTAAAAGAATAATTTTTAGAAATCAACTATCTTGGGACAGGAAAATTCCATATCAATAAAATTGAGACCCCCGTGACCCTTCCAGAATTCTCAATTTGTCCATGGTAATATCAGTCAATCCCCACATCGTACACCGTTATATAAGGTTCGGCGTTAGGATCTTCTTTTATTCCTCATTAACTAATATGTCAGAATTCTGAAATTGTTAGTGCATTACTCCATGGAACATTAGATTGTCAACATCGTACACCGCTATATTAGGTTCGACGTCTTAACTCACCAAAATACCATAAAAAAATGCAACAACAATGTAGCTCGAATTGAATTTCAGCTAAGGTCTCGCAAAACAAGCACCGTGCGCCATCAGAGGTTCGGACGCTATAAAAATTGCAATACTCTATCGGAAAGTTCAATATCAGCATTAAATATGTTAAATTGATTTTTTTAAAATTTTGAATTAAATTTAATTTCCCCTAAAGTTGTTATTACTTATTTCCTCCCACAGACTTGCAATCCAGCACCGGACACCGTCAGGTTCGGACGCTGTAGATTCACACGCCCCCTTGAGAAAATACCAATAACCAACATTCCGCTTTAATTATTTCAAATCGAGTTTAAAATTTAGAATTAATTTCAAGAAATTATTAAATTCCCCTAATGTTGCTTATTAATTAATTCCTCACACAGACTTGCAATCCAGCACCGGACACCGTTAGGTTCGGACGCTGTAGATTAACACGCCTTTTTTTGAGAAAATATCAATAATCAACATTCCCCTTTAATTAATTTAAATTTAGAATTTTCCATTTCAAGAAATTATTTAGTGGTCGAGCAGAGTTTTGTTCGTATCTTTAAAAGAATAATTTTTAGAATAAAATTCAATGCTGTCGGCTGGCTTTTTATATGAAGCCTTCCCCTGTATCCAGCCAACGTCACGCATCTCCCCTTGCCTTTTACTTGACTTACGGTATCTTCACCCTTATTGCGTGGCAATATAGGAACCTAATTCCCTTATCAAACCTCAAGAATTTTAAGTGGTTCTAGCGAGCGTACTGAAAGCCCGTGATTTTGCTTGTTTAAGCCCCGTTAAAATTTACCATTGGAATATTATTATATTATATGCATATTATAATGTATGCATATTAAAATCTATTTTACTGAAAATTATTTGTCTTGCTGGGCTTTCCCCTTTTTTTTGTAAGGAATCATTTAAGCCTGGTCTGACACTTTTCACTCTCCCCCAATTTTAAAATATAAATATTGGAAAAATTCCTTAATTTAAAATAATAATAAAAAAACTACTACTATTAATATCAAAAATATAGACCCCGGTTTGGTCCGTTTCAATAGGGTATCCTTTTTTCGTGTGTTTGTCGGAGCGCTTCGTTTATGAGTAGACACAAAGATGAGGTTTTCGCTATACTATGCCACTTTTTGGTGAAACTAAAAATGCCACACACAGATTTTTCCCAGCCCTTTTAGTTTTTAAGATACAGGGCGAAATTGAAAACGTTGCATTTTTGGACCCCCGTCATATCTCAGTTATTGTTTGACTTATCGGAATGCAGACTTTAGTGGCGTAGCTAGATTTTTTCAGTTTTTGAGATATTGACTAAAGTTGCCTTTTTTTAAATCTATATTATTTTTTTATATTAATTAACTCTTTGTGGGCCTTCTAAAAATTTTCATAAATAAACTTAAAAAAATAATTTTTTACTTTTTAACATAGGCGGTTCTGGTTTAACTTAGGTAACCATGACAATTATACAATTAACCAATTTATTCAACGCCAAATGTGGCTAGACTCCGGGATATTTTTATCATAATATACATATTTAATGTATTAAATATTGCAGGACATCAAAATTTTGATAATTTTGAAAAATATGACATTAATACATGTTTTTGTTTATCCCCCGAAGATGCTGGTGCGGCGGCGGCAGACCTTTATTTGAATAGGTAGGTTATCAAGGTGCATAGCTATTTTTTTCATCTTTAAGTTACTGTGTTTAAGATATCCTGAAAGAAGACAACCAGATAAGCGCATATTCCGAAAAATACAAAGGAATTTAAATGAATATGGATGATTTAACAAATCCAAATTCAAAAAGAATAACAAAAGTAATGAAGAACCCGAGGTAAATGTTTTGGCATCAATTGCAATCCAGCAACATCTGTGAAATTAGTAGAGTTAAATAATATCGCTCACCACTGATCAGTGTTAAAAAGTTGTTTCTTTTTTATAAAAAAGAATTTTGTTATCGTTATTAAGTTAATGTTTTTTAAAATAAAAGTCTTTGTACCTATCAATGTTATAAAGTTGTTAGTTTTTGTTACTCTTTTTTAAACCTTAAGCTTTTTAAATAAAAAATCATCAGTAAGAGAAAGCGGCAAAAAATGTGCCTAGAATTCAATAAAATTGTCTTGCTTAATTTACAAAATAAAATTAGACCTTTTAAAGCATGACCACCTATGTTAAAAAGTATAAAATACATTATTTAGTTCTATTTATGAAAATAAGTAAAGACTATATTATATTTTTAGAAAGCCCACAACGAGCTAATTAAAATAAAAAATAATATCAGGGTGATCCATTAAAGAAAAGCGACTTTAGTCATTATCTCAAAAACTGAAAAACACGAAAAATCTATATATGCCACTAGAATCTACGTAAAAAAATGCATAAGAAACACTTTTACCTTTCCGATAAGTCAAATAACTGAGTAAAAACATTATGTTTTAATTTGCTCATAATCCTTTATTATGGTGAAAGTTGAATGTAAAGCTTCTGTGTGCTCTTCTATCTTAACAAATGCAATGTCCAAACTAGTAACCATTTCTTGGATATAAATCTTAAAAAAAAAATAAATACCTTACTTTCCTTGCTTGAAAATTGTACTGTTACGGGTCGATCTACGTCAGGTGAGAAGCGGTAATAAAGAAGGCACTTCGGTAAAATAATAACAACGTCTATTGGTCAAAGATTTAATAGGATTACACCATACCCGATCATTAAAAGACGCATGTCCTTTCGGTAGAGGTATGGTTTGAACATCGCAAAATAAGCCTCGCAGAGGATTGGTGCGCTATTTCGCAACAAAAAACTATATACCCCGCAGCAGCTACTCTTGCTTTATAAAGCGCATCCAAGACCGTGCTTAGAGTATTGCTCACACATCTGGGGTGCTGCACCTAAGAGCACCCTAAAGCTGCTAGATTCCATTCAGAAGAGAGCTGTGCCTCTCGTTGGTGACCCGGAGTTGACCCGGGATCTGGATAGTCTGGAACACTGCAGAAATGTGGTCGAGATTTTCGTATTTTATAGATATTTTCATGGCAGATGTTCCCGGGATTTAGCACGCATCATCCCGCCCCCAGCGGCGCCTGTCAGACAGTCGCGACAGACGGCTAGATCCCTCTCGTTCGTCGTACAACTGGAAACACCTAGAACATCGCTTTACAAGAACTGCTTTGTCTGGCGCACTGCATCACTGTGTAACTCACGCCCAGGACATCCGTTTCCCCATAATTACAACCTACAACTATTTAAGAGCCGTGTCAATCAACATCTTCGCACATACACCCCTCGTCGGGTGCCATAGGATCTCCCTTTAGTATTGTGTGCCACTGCCATAAAAAAAGAAAAAAATGTCTATAGGTCTTATATAGTCCCTGTATTATAATAAAGTTCTTTAAGAGTGTGTGTTTTAATTTATGGTTAGGCTTGGTTATGTCATGCGATAATTATTTGAGGTTCTTAGTTTATCTTAATTTCACTCAGCACTTTAAGGCGCTATAACTGCATAACTTTAAAAATCACATTACTTGGAATTTTGTGAGATCTATCTTAGATTCGACTTTGGTACTTTTTAGGCGGGTAATCCCTAAGAAGAACGTTCCTGTGAACTGCACTTCCCAAATTGGGTCTGAAGATTAGGATATAGTTAGAGCCCCTACTACGTCTCTGCGGACTGCAACTCACCTGAGCGGAATAGGTGAGAGACAAAAGCTTATTGAAGTGATAGTCCGCAGACTATTTACATCATAAAACTGCTAACCTTTGTAACTTTAAACTTCATAATTGCCTGCGCTGTCCGCTCGCGATGTTTATAATTTATGTTGAATGTTTACCTAATATTTTTCAAGTTCAAGTTCAAACTAAGGACATAGTGATAATTAATTAGTAGCTTAAATGTTTCTAGTAGCTATTTTGTACGTACCCCGGAGTAATCACATAATCTTAAAGTATTATAAGATCCAACTGCAAACAGGTCTCCAGCGGGAGCCCATGCTATAGATGTAATGTGATGGTTGTGATGGGTACTGGAAAACAAGGGTCTTCCTTGGCTGTCCCACACTCTATACTTGCAATCTTCACCTCCAGATGCAATTATGTCTGATGCAGCACTCCAAGCTAGACATAAAACTAAGCCTTCGTGAGCCTTCCACTGAAAAGACAATTTTAGTTTACAATTTAATGTTCCAGAATATGTAGGAAAAGCTGAATTTTAATTTTGAAGAAAGATAATTTTTATAATACCATGTTATATTTATCACAGTTTTAGTTAGAGTTAACCTGTGAAAAAGTGGTAACAATTGGGTGAAACATTCCTATTTTCTAGAACAATATTATACATACAGTTCTACAAATCCAAGAACAGCCAGTCAAACAAGCATAAAAGAAAGAGCATGCGACGGTGCTACAAAAAGGTGTTCTTTTTAATCGTATAACCATGACTAACAATATGTACTGAGACAAATATGAATAAAGAAGATATAGGAGTTGTGCGAACAATATGTACTAAAACTTAGTGCTAGAAACACTAAATGCATGATTATCAGCGAACAACAAAATTATTGAAGATAATGGTATTATAGCCTGAATCTGTTGCGGGTCGGGAGGAAGGGAAGTTCTCGGGAACCGCCGTGGTCACGTCGCGTCGGTGGAATCAAAAAAGTTAACGAGGCTCGGCAAAGCTTTATAGTTTTGATTTAATAAGCGATGGTGCTACAATTCCAACTCTTTCATTATGGATCCTATTCTATCTTCAGACAAAAAACAGTAACTTCGTGTCATTGAACATTAAAAGGCGAATGTAATGGTGGAGATATCTGACAGATCATTCATTCCTTCATTCAAACGGCCACCAGGGTAAAATTAAAGTTTCTGCACGACTGCTGCTCCACCATATGAAGTCAAGTTATCTCGATAACTTTAATTAGTTCTGCTAAAATTTCCTTGACTATAAACGAAATTTATTTTTAATTAACGCCATACTCATAAGATTTGTTTAGAATTTATTCTTACTCGTTTTAAAAAAATAATTATAATCTGCTTCTAAAATTATTTTTATCGAAGTCGAACACTTCAGACTAGCATGTGTTTCATATCTCAAAATCAAAATCTAGCATATATTTTTCTTAATCTTGTGTTTGCAATTTTTTTTCTTATAGATCTTATTGTTACTTATTTACATTGTATTCTGATACAACTTTGTCTATGACAAATTTAAATTTAGCAAGAGATGAAAAGCTCATGGAGAAAGCTATGGAATATATTATGAGAATTTTGTTAAACAATTTAAAAATTCTTTGTCGTAATTCAGGAACTTTTAAGTTTAGTTTGGATTAGCGCCTGTATAGTACCCGTGTACATGCAGGTTTTGCCTGTATGACTTAATATATTCAAAAAAACAACTTTTCATAGAGGTGATGCATATTTTTCGGGAAAATAAAAAATAATAAATGTGAGACATTTAATTTCAACTTTTTACTAACAATAATACTAGGGTTAATTAGTACACTGCTTTTAGATGTTTCAAACTAATTTAATATGATATTTTTCTCTACATATGTTTCGGCTTGATGAAGCCTTTTTCAAGAGTAGTTGGATACTAAAATCTAAATTGTTATACCCTACCAAACCGCCTGTCGGTATTTTGTTTTTATTGCACTGTCTATTATGCAGGTGTTTAAAGAGCAGGTCAGTTGGTCGTTAGTATTTAAAACGTCTGTTTTTTGTGACTTTTGGATTTCTAGGTACTCCAAAAGGTTCAGCCTTTTGCTCTTTGTTTCGGTGTGTAAAAGTTTAACATTATTCGTATCTATAAAATGGTTATTTTCTATACAATGTTTTGCTAAGCCAGAGTTTTTAATATTATGTAAAATCGTTTTTTTGTGTTCTTTAATCCTAATATTTAAGTTTCGACCAGTTTGTCCTACGTATACAGCTTCATAGTTCACACAATTTATTTTGTAAACACCAGATTTAGATTGTTTGTCAATTTTGTCTTTATTGTTTATTAGTCTTCTCC
>JAEQML010045207.1:0-64968 GCA_016904865.1 Pissodes strobi | reverse complement strand
ATCTCCATTATATTTAAATGCAATTTACACCTGCATTATTAAATTATTTCAATACCGCATACATGTTTCAATTTCTCTCACCACACTATGTTATACTGTCCATTAAAAGTGGTTAATTAAAATACCACACCCTTCTTTATGGTTTTAAGCAATAATAAAAGAATTTGTTTATCCCGACCATAAAATTGATCCAGTCGAGCCGGATAATTTCATAAATTTAAAAATAAATTTGCTCCAGATCATAAAATTGATCCGATCGAGCCGGATAATTAAAATTGAGCTCATTCGAGCTAAATTCTCTAGGTCCTTCGAAAAATATTGAATTGAAACATGTAAAAAGGGATATAAAATATTTGATTTGATTTGTTGTCATATTGATGTAGTTAGTTATTGTTTACTGTAAATTGAATTAGGTATTTACTGTAACTTTTTGTCGCAACATTTTGTTGTAAATCGATGGACTTCCTGCAACCATCAGGACTCTAGACACTACCAGGGCTGCTCAAAAAGTGAAAGACTTTCGTGGTAAGTGATACGAAACTCTGTAATTGACTGTTAATAAAAAACTTGTGTACTGTGTTTATTTCCTCACTGATATATTGTTATATATGCACTGTTTATATCTGTACTTTATGTTGTGTTGATATTATTGCATTTCTATTGATATTTGTATGTTTCTGTACTGTGTGTTTTAAAAATATTTTACAATAAGTTACGACCAGTTGAAAACACAGCGAACCAGTGTCAAGGGGGCAATCACGCGAATAAGTAGGTGGATGCAAGTAAATGCAAACATTGAAAATGAGGTTGATCATTTTATTTTAAAACACGATGGATTAAAACTTGCCTTTAGTAAATATAATCAAATTCAAGACTCGATAGAATGTATCCCTGGCTATGAAAAGCTTGACACTGAAGTTCGTGAGGATGTGGAACAAACTTGCTGTAATCTATTAGTTCAGATACAAAAACGTATTAAGAAGTTAACCATACCCACTCAAGTTGTTCCAAATCCTCAATGTGTAGTTCAGCAAAGCTCCCCCCCTTCTGTAAGATTACCAGAGATAAAGATCAATCCTTTTAATGGTAAAATTTCTGAATGGAACTCTTTCATTCAATTGTTTGATACATTAATTACAGACAATACCTCACTAAATGACATACAACAATTTATGTACTTAAAGTCATTTTTGAGAGACGAACCTCTAAAAATCATTGAAAACTTACTCGCAACGAATGATAACTTTGAAGTTGCAATTAACTTATTAAAAGAGAGGTACGAAAACAAATTGACGGTGATTAATGCTCATTTCATCTCACTATTAGACTCTGTTGTCAAATGTACTGGTCCTAATTTAAGAAAATTTGTAACTGATCTAAAGAAAAATCTTGATTTAATTGATAATCTTAATTATTCTTACGAACAACTCTGGGAATTTCTCTTAATTTATTTATTTGAGAAAAAATTGGATTTTGGCACTCGCAAAGCCTTCGAGACAGAGCGAGGTATTAACATGTTGCCAAATCTCACTCAATTTCTTGATTTCTTACACAAAAGGTGTACTATATTAGAAAACTTGTCTTCTGTAGACAGTACTCAAAAAAATCCTACAAAAGGAGTCTCGTTACATGCTAATAATCCACAGGATTCAGTAAAGCAACAGAATAAAACATCTCTTTGCAGATTCTGTAGCTCAAACTCTCATAAAATATATATCTGTGAAAAATTTAGAAAGTTAAGCTTGCCTCATAAGCAGAATTTTGTTCAAAGTAAAAAACTTTGCTTCAACTGTCTCGGTACTAGTCACTCGAGAAGTCAATGTACCTCAACTAAAGTATGTTCTTTGTGCTCTCAAAAGCATCATACCTTTTTACATAACTCACAAGTACACACACCTCAAAATGAGTCTAATCGCCAAGGTGCTCCCCCTTTCCAAGATAATGGTTTTAATAATCAAAACTCAGCAGCCCAAGGTAGCCAAAATAGTCAGCCTATAAATAGGCACCCTCTCAATACTGGTACTAGAAATCAGTCAGGTCTCTTTCAAGGGCGTGGCACACTGCCTCCTCAAAATAGAGGATTTCCTCAAAATAGAGGACCCCCTCAAATACCTCAAGATGGGTGTTTCCCTCAGATATCTCAGAATAGAGACCTCCCTCAAGTGCCTCTGAATAGAGCCCCCTCTCAGATATCTCGAAATAGAGATCCCCCTCAAGTGCCTCTGAATAGAGAACCCTCTCAGATATCTCTAAATAGAGCTCCCCCTTTGATACCTCAGAATAAAGACCCTCGTTTTAATGCAAGTGCAGAAAGTCAGTCACAAGATACACATTCATTAAACTTATCCACTCTCTCGAATAATAATTCTCATGTGTTGTTAGCTACTGCTCATGTAACTCATTTTGCTGCTAATGGACGTCCTGTCCAAGCAAAAATTCTCTTAGATTCTGCCAGCCAGAACTCTTTCATAACAAGTCAGCTCGTAGAAGAGTTGAACTATGTTCCTTATAATAAATCACTTAATATAAGTGGCATTTCTCAAGGTAACATGAAGTCAAACAAGATGGTTGATTTAAGGCTATATTCTAATGTGTATAAGAAGAGAAGTTTTAAGTTGACTTGTGCTGTACTCACCAATATCACTTGCAGGCTTCCGCAAGTCCCCATTGATCAAAATAAAATCAATATCCCCAATCACTTTGAGTTAAGTGATCCCTATTATGCTACCCCATCAGACATTGATATGTTGATCGGTGCTGATCTGTACTATGATCTGATTTTAGATGGGATATACAAGTTAGGTAAGAACCTGCCTGTATTGCAAAACACTCATTTAGGATGGGTAATTGCAGGAAACGCCCTTGTTTCCAATTCTCGTGTGAACAATCGTTCAACTCATATAAGTGTTTATAACCCTGCACGTAGAGACGTGTATGATGGTGTTGCTCTGTGTGTTCAATCCTCTGAACAAACAAAGCTCCCTCAATGATCTGGTTGAAAAATTTTGGAAATTAGAAGAAATTTTTGATAAGAATATTTTACATGTTGATGATGAACTTGCTGAAAGCATTTTTAAATCCTCCACTGTACTTTTAGAAAATGGATCGTTTCAAGTTGATCTACCCCTCAAGTCACCTTCTGAGCATAAAAGGCTAGGTGACTCTTTCTCCATTGCTAAGAAACGGTTTGAAAATCTGGAAAAGAGATTTCAGAGGGATCCCATGTATTTTGCTGAATATAAAAAATTCATAAATGAATATTTAAACATGACCCATGGAAGATTGGTTCCTCTTACATTGACTAATGAAAAATCTGAAAATAAATATTTTCTACCTCACCATGCTGTGATAAGAGAGCACAGCACTACAACAAAATTGCGTGTAGTATTTGATGGTTCATGTAGAACTACTACAAAACTATCCCTGAATGATGTCACGCTTAAAGGTTATCAAGTTCAACCTGATCTCTATGATATTCTGTGCAGATTTCGCTCTTTCAAATATGTGCTGACGTCGGACATTGAAAAAATGTATCGGCAGATCAAAATCAACCCCACCCAAACCTTTCTTTTGAATATTCTCTGGAGAGATAATCCTCAAGACTCATTGCAATGTGTAGAGTTGTTGACAGTGACGTATGGGACAAATTGTGCCCCATTTCTAGCAACCTGTGTGTTGAAAGAGATCGCAATCACAAATGAAAATAAATTTCCTCTCGCATCGCAAGCACTGCTAAAGCAATGTTATGTGGATGACATTTTAACAGGTGTGGAAGATTTGACAGGTCTAGATGATTTATACAAGGAGTTAAAGTCATTGCTCAATTCTCATGGGTTCAATCTGCATAAAGGGTGCTCAAATTCAGAACAATTCTTAGAGCACATTTCCCAAGACAAAAGCGTCGAATACAATATTGATTTTGATGATAACCCCAATAAAGTATTAGGTCTAAACTGGAACCCACTTCAAGATAATTTATGTATCTCAATTCCCAACAGCTCCCTTGATGGTCCTTTGACAAAAAGGAAAATTCTTTCTACTATAGCCCAATGCTATGACCCTCTCGGCTTACTTACTGCAGTAATAGTTATAGGAAAACTCATTATGCAGAAACTTTGGATGTTGAAATTAGACTGGAACACTGTCATAACTGATCAAACTATAATTAATGAATGGAGCACTTTTCTAGAAAATCTTCCTTTGTTAGCAAGCTTAAAAATTCCTCGATATTTGTTTTTAGGCAGTGCCATTGAAAAAATTGAACTTCATGGATTTGCTGACTCAAGCATAAAGGCTTATGCAGCATGTGTGTATGTGCGTACTATCAATAAAGATGGACGCCTTTCAGTTAATTTAATGACCTCAAAATCTCGTGTTGCACCATTGAAAGTTGTCTCGCTCCCTCGACTTGAACTTTGTGCAATGGTTCTATTGTCTCGTTTAGTGTCAAAACTCCTAAAGATATATGAAAGTAGATTCGCTCCTGAAACTGTACATTTGTGGACAGACTCACAAATTTCACTCTGTTGGATAAAGTCCCATGCTTCTAAATGGACTACTTTTGTGGCTAACAGAGTTTCTCAAATTCAAGATTTAACTTTAAATTTTAATTGGCACCATGTGAAGTCAGCTGACAACCCAGCTGATCTTCTCTCCCGAGGAAAGTTACCTCAAGACATTCTAAACTGTGATTTATGGTGGCATGGCCCTCCGTTCTTGCAAAACATTGAAACTGATTTCTCGGCCTTTGACAAGGACATTCATTTGGATAAGTTACCTGAAGAGAGGAAGGTGACGCTCGTGAATATTGCCAATGTTAAAAAATATGATTTTTGGAATGAACTATTCTCTAAGTTTTCTAAGTTTCTCTCGCTTCAACGATCTGTTGCATACATCCTCCGATTTATTCATAATTCATCTCACCCGAACGAGAAATATATAGGTTCTCTTTCTGTTCAAGAATTAACAAGTTCTTTAACTTTAATTGTTCAAGTTTTGCAAGCCAAATATTTTCTGAAAGAACGATTTGAACTTATAAACGAACGTCCAATAAGTAATAAAAATCTGCTCAGTCTCAAACTTCAAATTGATGAGAATAGAATTATTCGGGTAGGAGGAAGATTAGAAAACGCTGAAATTGCTTTTGAGCAAAAACATCCCATTTTACTTCCCTCTCACAACTTGGTAGTTGCAATGATGTTGAAACAAGAACATGAACGGTTGGGACATGCAGGAACTCAAACTGTACTGTCAAATTTCAGATTAAAATATTGGCCTCTGAATGGACTTCGTGAAACGAAGAACATTATACGAAAATGTATCACTTGCTTTAGATTCAGAGCACAGCCTGCTCAGCAAATAATGTCTGATCTACCAAAAAGCAGGGTAGAAATCTCTCGTCCCTTTGTTAGAACTGGTATTGACTACGGTGGCCCTTTTCTCATAAAGTCCTCCAAATTAAGGAAGGCACCTCTCACAAAAGCTTATATAGCTGTTTTCGTTTGCATGGCTACCAAAGCAATACACATTGAACTTGTCACTAGTTTAACAACAGAGGCATTCATTATGACTCTTAAAAGATTTATTTCTCGAAGAGGAAACCCCTCACAGATCTTCAGCGATAATGCTACTAACTTCTTAGGAGCAAAAAATCAGCTCAAGGAAGTGTATGAATTCTTCAAAAATAAAGAAAACTCTAATGATATCATAGAGTATTTATCAACAACCTCAACAGAATTTAAATTCATTCCTCCACGTAGCCCACATTGGGGTGGAATATGGGAAAGCGCTATAAAAAGTGCAAAATATCACATTAAAAAACTTGTTGGCAATGCCAACATCACGTTTGAAGAATTTTACACCATATTAACCCAGATAGAGACAATCCTCAACTCTAGACCTCTTTGTGCACTTTCAAATGATCCTAATGATATTAAATCCTTAACGCCAGGACATTTCTTGATAGGTACAAGCTTAACAGCATTCCCTGAAAGAGACTTGACAGAAATGCCTGAGAACCGTTTAAAATTTTGGGAAAGATGTACCCAAATTCAGCAGAACTTTTGGAAACGTTGGTCTGTTGAGTACTTTAATCACCTGCAAAACCGTCCTAAGTGGATGAAAACTCTTCCCAATCTAAAGGTCAATGATCTAGTATTATTAAAGGAAGATGGTTGTCCTCCTCTAAAATGGCCCTTAGCTCGAATAATTGAGATATTACCTGGAAAGGATAATAAAGTAAGAGTAGTTAAGATTAAGACTCAAAATGGAATCTTTGTTCGTACCATAACCAAACTTTGTCCTTTACCCGATTATGACGATACTGAATGATTGTAATGTAGTTGACATTATAAATGTTGCACTATTATAAATGTTGCATCTTGCGAAGTGCACTCTTTATGAACGCGCGTTGTTTTCAGCGTGTTTAAAAGAATTTCCAGCGTGTTAAGTAGCGTGTTTTAAGATTTGCGTGTCTTAGTTAACCCTAGGCGGTGTTGCCGTCATTCCCTTCAATACTCAAAGAAGTATTAGTTCGTTTGTAGTCTGTTGACAACCCTAGGCGGTGTTGCCGTCATTCCCTTGAATTCTTCAACAAGTATTCTTTTGTTTGTTCTGTAAATAGATTGTATTTATTTCTCAGTTGGAGTGTTTACTCTTTCTTTCTCGTTAATGAAGATGGGATCTTCATGGCGGGGGAATATGTTGGGAAACACCCCAACACGTGTAGAAACTATCGTTTTTCAGCGTATAGTTTGGTGATAACACCCTGTATGTATGTAGAATAAATGAGCCATAATTGAACACAAAATAGATTTATTTCACCCCGGGTACAACCCAATTTATACATTTAAATCAGCAAATGTCAAGTTCTTTAATGCTCCTTAGTCCAACCCTAGACGGACGATCTCTTAATTCGAACCTGTACAGCAGTGCTGTCAATATAAGAAATTACAATAGAGCCAACTTTCACTAGTAATGGAAAATGTTTGTAATCGTTTTAAAGTCAATGTGTTTTTGTCTCCGTCAGTCTTGTGAACAATCAGTCTGCCAAATAAAACAGCTTCTACCCTTGTAATCTCAAATGAATTCGATATGTGTTACCGCCCACTTTTATTATGTAGTTTTGCCGCTAGGCGACTAGCTGAAGGAAAGAAATTAATCAAGTCAGTGCACTCCACGTTGCTGGGTCGGCCGTGCTACCGAGCTCTAGCAAGTGCCTCTTCGCGCCAAAAGGTCAAATTCCTTTTTTGGGCAATTTCTCTTGTATGCGCAAATATTAGAGAATATTTCGTGCACCTCAGTTATCTTTGTCCAAGGTTGGACAAAGACCTCCTTTTGAGCTTTTTTTAAAGCAATTCTTCGAAGTTAGAAACGATAGCATCCCCGTTCCCGTTGGAAATTGGAACATAAAATGGCGGAAGGCAGACTGACATTCCTGGTCGACTTCCCGTAAAGCAAGGCAGGTAAAGCCGTCAAAGTGGAAAGGTATGCTGTGTGAAAGTTGCTAAGTTGGAGAACGAAGTATAAAAATAAGAAAGATAAAAACTAATTTTTAAATCAAACAATCAAGACTCTTCAGTAGACATTTCTAATTTTAAGAAACCTTTTGTAATTTTAGTTTTATACTTGAACGAATGATGAGTGATTGAAAGTTTTAGTCTAAGTATTGTACATATATATTTTCTATTTAACATAAAAAACACTGTTTATTTATCTCCATTATATTTAAATGCAATTTACACCTGCATTATTAAATTATATCAATACCGAATACATGTTTCAATTTCTCTCACCACCCTATGTTATACTA
Organism: Pissodes strobi; assembly: GCA_016904865.1. Lineage (NCBI taxonomy): Eukaryota > Metazoa > Arthropoda > Insecta > Coleoptera > Curculionidae > Pissodes > Pissodes strobi. Next base: position 57,158 of record JAEQML010045207.1, on the reverse strand, counting down.
TCCATTAAAAGTGGTTAATTAAAATACCACACCCTTCTTTATGGTTTTAAGCAATAATAAAAGAATTTGTGTATCCCGACCAGTCAGTTCGAGGTATTTTAATTTTGAACTTGTTAGTTTAGATTTGCCCCCAAAACGTAGAGTCTTCTGGGGTTTTCAGTTTCGTCTGGGTCACTAAATTTAACCATGCGGCATGGCAATTTACACTCTGAAAGCTGAACCGATGTGGTCTTCAACATTTAAAATTTAAGTGGCATAAAAAGCACTTTTTTGGTACAGAAAGATGAATCTGCCACATCAATATAGAACATTCCTACAGAAATACGTCAATTTTATACGAATTTTTATTACGAAATCCGAAAAATTCGTTCTAAATATGATGTATTTGACTTACTTGACTCCTTTTAGTGTTATGTGGTGTCAGGCGTTGAATTTATTTTCTAATAGTTTTTATTTATTTTCCAAAACAAGGCATTGCAAAAGAATAATATAATGATTACAATAAATAGCAAACTACAACTACTAATTACTAAAACTGTAATGACACAAAATTTTTGTTTCATGTTTCGTTTCCTCAAGTAAACAGTTTGTAAGTTTCCGAGTCGCTTTATACATTAAAAGAAATAATTTATGATATTTTGCATTCGTGGGAAAAGAACCGCAGTTTGAAGCTATTATTAATTTAATTATCTCAATTGTTGTTCCAGTTTATAAAAATTATTTCAGTTAAGCTCTATCGTATTTTATATTAGTCATTTTGCAGCCCTGATGAATCATCTGTGATGTTTCCTTTGGTAATTAGCTGATCTTAGTAAATTCCTTGGGATAGTGCTCACTGGTTCAACAAGCCATATTGGGTGTTGGAAATCTTTCGGAAATTGTAAAGGTCCTTTGACAACATCTGGAATTTAAAAATATATATATCAGATACAAAAATGTAAAAAATTAATATTTTTTAACTCATGAAAAAAAATTAATAGAATGAAAAAACTGTACCATTTTTATTTTTCTCAAGTTCTCAAAAAAGGGGCACACATTCGCTTGGACATAAGCAATAAGTGCAACTTTAATCAGTAAATACATTTACTCATCTCCTGATGATGCTAACATGGTTAGCGAAACGCGCATCGAGTGCAAAAATCTGTTTCGGTATTGTGGATGAAACTTTGTTTTTAATGTTGTAGAATATAAATACGAAGGAAAACGTCAAATTTCATCAGGCTTTCGGTTCTCTCTTAGCACTGCTCAACTAGCTGGGTGCATGCACACAGGTGCGTACTCTTCTAGTTGTTCAATCCCGCAACCTCAATATCCGTGAACACCCGTACATAGGTACAGGGTGGCCCGTTTAAGAGGGGCCTATATCTTATCTCAAAACTACGGGGTTTGGAAAAAAAAATTAAATACAAAAGTTATTCCTAGTAAAATGATCTTTAATTTTTCTGTACTGTTTTAACCGTCACTTTTTTTAGATACAGGATGGTCAAAGAAAGTTACACTTTTGTAAATGAAACACCCTATATTTTATTAAATTTTTGGATTCTACTTAAAATTCTAAGCATATTTAATATATGATGTTATACCTCTCAAGTTAATAGTTTAACAGCTATAAACAGTTGAAAATCAGTACTTTGACTAATTTTCACCTTGGTAGCAAGAAGACCATTAGAGATGGAGTAAAATGAATTCCACATTCCTATCTTAACTTTTCAAGAGCTATCTGATGGTGCTAACTGACGGTACCTACCGAGGTACCAGATTTGGTACCCATGGTACCATCTGCCAATTAATACCGTCAGATAGCTCTTGAAAAGTTAAGATAGGAATGTGAAATTAATTTTACTCCATCTCTAATGGTCTTCTTGCTACCAAGGTGAAAAGTAGCCAAGTACCGATTTTCAACTGTTTATAGCTATGAAACTACTAGCTCAATGTGCTTAGAATTTTAAGCAGAATCGAAAAATGTAATAAAATATAGGGTGTGTCATTTAAAAAAGTGTAACTTTCTTTGACCATCCTGTATATAAAAAAGTGACGATTAAAACAATACTAAAAAATAAAGATCATTTTACTAGGAATAACTTTTGTATTTAATTTTTTTTCCAACCCCGTAGTTTTCGAGTTAAGGTATAGGCCCCTCTTAAACGGGCCACCCTGTACATAGGTACACGGCACCCGCTAAATAGTAGTGAGAGTCGAATCTGCGTGCAAATTATCAAAATTTCCAGTAAGGGGATTTTTTGGGGATTTTTAATAAGTAGCGCAAGTGTCTTAGAAATCTGTGGCAAACTTAAAGGAAACTATTCCGTCAATAAGAGATGCTAAAAGACTTACCTTATAAATATTAAAACAAATACATAAATAAAAGACAACCCAGCTCACATTGATTTTATTAATAAAACAGTGACTAAGGGCTTAGACCTAGAAACACTTTAAACTAAGCGTTCCTCGAGAAGACATGCATTTAGTTTTATTTGGGTATAGTGTAAACTCTTAATTTATCTATAAACAAAACACGCATTTGTTATTGCTCAAGTACAGCATAATCGTTGTTAAGTTTGTTTGTAAATAAACTTGTTATTGTAGTCATCAACGTGTCTCCTTGTCATCTCTTCTCACCTGACGTAGAGCGATTACGAATCTGAGCTATTCTCCTGCACGCTAGGTAAGGCGTGGCTGTAACTATTATTCTTGTTTCGCCATTGAGCATGCACGGTTTCGCATCGAAACTTCAGTCCTATCCCTAGACGCTCGTATTTTACCTACGTCTTTACGATGCAATGAATTGCTTACAAGTGCTCTGGTGGTTCAGTAGTTAAGATGCTAGACCACTGGTTCGGCGGCGGCGGCCCGGGTTCGATTCCCGATGGTGTTTTTTTATTTTCTTGGGGATATATTTGCTTTTTTTGCTTGATTTTGAGCATGCCTTGTTCGTTGCGCCCCTGTAGCGAGCGGAGAGCTATATGTGAAGTGTAATATTAGATATTCTAATGCAAACGTTACAAATGTAAACATTAAACAACGCGTGTCAGGCGGTATCTGTGACGGAAATGTGTTTTGCAGGCTGTCTGTAACCGTTAGTGTAAAACGTGTTCTTTCTATCGCCAGAATATAGGCAACCCATTCCAAATAAGTGGTTGTCTATATTCAGGCGTCACGCGGCTTGAGCCTAAGGGGGCATTAGATTTGTCGATAATGTCGATATAGAATATGTTTACACATCAGTGTCTCGATAACTAGCAGACTCGCCCAATTTTTTATCTATCAGTCCATTTTTAAACTAATATCAATGGCCTAGAATGACGTATCGCAAATATAAAATTTTATTTATTAAATCCTGTTTATTTAATCCAATATTTTTATGAAAAATGGGTATTTGGGTAAAAAATTCGCTTGAAAAACTTGTTTTGATTAAATTGGGAACTTTTACACTTTTATGTGTAAACGAAGCCATGGGTAAATTCAGGCTGGATAAACAATCATATAAAATTTTTGAATTTGATATTTGAAGGTATAGGTCAAGAAAGAAAAAAAAGGTTTTCGCGGGTTAGAAGAAGGGGGAAGACTTTTCTCCACAAATGAAAATGCCAATCTTTAGATCAAGAGTAATGCATTTCGATAAGTTCACTCATCATGATCAGACTCTAAAATATATTTTTGTATAAGAGAAATACATTAAAATAACAAAAGTACGTCAAAATTACAATAAAATTCAAAATTATACAGAAAATTTTAAAAAACTTACCACACACTACTTAGCTACAATGTTTACATAGCGAACAATGACAAAGGAAATAAATTAACAAATTGGTATACGTCGCGACATCTAGTAAACACAGTTAAAACTAAGGTTTTTAAACATTGAATTAACAAGAAGGAATCTATAACGGTGAAGGCGGAACATGCTCTAATTATCAATGACCGTCGACAGAGTACTATAGTAGTAATTCCCCGTAATTTAGTGGAAATGAAAATACTGTAGGGCAGATTAGTTTAGAAAAAAAAAGGGGGGGGAGGGGGGAGAAGGGTGAAAAAATTAATTAGTATTTGTCAAGAAGGGTATTAACAATTTATTGGAATTCGGAAGGCTGTGTGGACTTAAGGAGTTAAAAAATAGATTACTATCAAACTTAGTCTGTTCATTAACACAAACATAATCTGGTGATTTTATGGCTTTGTTAATTTCAAGGATATCTAGAAGGTCCAACTTTAAGCCCTTCTGGCAAACATGAAGAACTTCCGCGTCTGTCTCCGGTCTATGTCTGGCCTTGATAATATGGTTAGCGAATGGAGAAGAAGTATTAGTAATAAACTTATTTAAGTTATTTTCAATTAGTTTAGTATGTTCTTTTACCCTTGTTTCAATTCTCCTTTCGCTTTGCCCAATGTAGCACACATTACAGTCAGGATGAGAACATTTGAGTCTGTAAACGCCTGATCTGTGGGTGGCTGGAATATTATCTTTGGTGTTAACCGGGTGTTTAGATAAGTTGTTTGAAGTACGATAGCACACACATAATTGTTTATCCAAATCCCTCAAAAGACTCTCAGCAACTTGATTGGATAATTTGTCAAACTATGTAATAATTCTGTATACTGTATTCTGTATGTAATAATTCTGTATACTGTTACTTTATTATCTTTACATAAAAGTTTTTTGTTTCACGATGTATTGAGGTGTTTAAAATTAATTTTATTAATGACATTATCAGGATATCCGTTGTTTTTAGAAATTTCAAATATAGTTTTTAATTCCTTTTGAAAGTCATTTGGGGGAAGAGGAATATTAAAAAGTCTGTGAAATGCTGAGAATTTTTGGTTAAAAGATTTCTTAATCAATAGATCTAAAAAAAGTAGACGACCTTCATTTTATTTTTTATAGGTAAATTTAATGCACTTATGAATGGAATTAAGGCGGTTTAAAAAATCTTGTAGATCATTTTCGGAACCAGTAAAAATAGTGATAACATCGTCCACGTACCTAAACCAACATGTAACAAAACTTTTATATAAGTTGCTTTCTGAAATGTTCTCTTCAATAAAAGACATAAAAACTTCTGCAAGAAAAGGTGACAAATTAGAACCCATGGCTAGACCTGACTTCTGAGCATAGAACTTTTCATTAATTTGGAAAAAATTTTGTTTTAATACAATATCTGTAAGGGAACAAATTTCTAAAATAATATGGGTAGGTAGATTTGAATTTGTGTGCTATCGTACTTCAAACAACAAATCTAAACACCTGGTTAACACCAAAGATAATATTCCAGCCACCCACAGATCCAATTACGGGGAATTACTACTATAGTACTCTGTCGACGATCATTGATAATTCGAGCAGGTTCCGCCTTCACCGTTATAGATTCCTTCTTTTTAATTCAATGTTGAAAAATCTTAGTTTTAACTATGTTTACTAGATATCGCGACGTATACCAATTTGTTAATTTATTTCCTTTGTCATTGTTTGCTATGTATACATTGTAGCTAAGTAGTATGTGGTAAGTTTTTTAAAATTTGCTGTATAATTTTGAATGTATTGTAATTTTGACGTACTTTTGTTATTTTAATGTATTTCTCTTATACAAAAATATATTTTAGAGTCTGATGATGATGTCTTCTTCTTCTAACTCACGGCACAAGGAGAAACGGTATAGTATTGCGCAGTGCTGCCGAGCTGTGACGTAGCTTGCGTTAAGTCTCAGACATAGCCCGCATTTAAAATACATTGGTTTTCCGACAAGAATTGCGTAGATTTAAAATCTATGAAATTTAGAAATAACTTTTGATCTGACAAGTAGTAAAAAATGTGTTTTCTATGTGATAAGATGTTTTTCATGTGGAGAAATAATTGCTTATCCAATTATACTACTAGTAAATTCAGTTGCTTTGACGACAGTGTGTTGAGATTGCTTTCTAAAGTATACAATTGAAATAAATATACAGTATTTTTTTATGTTATTAGTTCAAAAAATAAATTCAGTAGTATTCTTTTTTACAAATTTATTAATTATTAAATAAAAAAATTATTAATGAAATGTTTTTAATTTGACTAGGTATAAATACATAGTACACAGAATTTACAGTTTAATAATAAAAAGGCCTGTCAGGTAAGGTTAATAAAAAAATATAATTATTTAAGAAAAAAAATTAACGATATTATTGTTTCAGATTTGTAAATTTCTGCATTTTCTTGTCCATCTTCCTTTTACAATTCTGAAAACTGATTTGTCTGTTTAACAGTCTTAATCTTATATAAGCTTCTTTTCACACCGTTTTCGGTTGGCACGTCCAAACTATGATTGTCCATGTCCAAATCCATCATAGCTCTATTGGAAACTATTGTTTCACTAATTTTTCTTCGTTTTGCCATACGAGAAGACCTATCTGAATTACCTTTATTTTCCTTTTCATATATATTTAACGTAGGTACGGCATCCTGTTTAAGACCTCTCTTAGTTTTTGACGTATAATTTAATAAGTTATCTTTAAGTGTAGGCTCAGCAAAATAAACGCTCTCAAAATGAACAGAACATATGTAAGCTAAAAGTTATATGTATTAGTTTTTTTTTACAAATTAATTACAACCTATCACATAATAGACCACCTAGTTACTTAAATACATACCATTCTTTACGTTTATCTCATCTTCCCGTCTACACGCAATGATCCGCCTCTTACATAGCTCTTTATTTTTTGGGAAACGAAAATATCTAATATTACTGCCTTGAGTAGATTTAGTGTAGTTATTACACTTTGCCACAGCACATCCAGGAATTTCGAAAATCAAATAATTCAACATTCACAGTTAGAAAACCACGATGTCAATTTGTTCAATATAAATCAAATGCAGCGTCTTGATTTTCTTACGCAACGTACGTCAATGCGCGAACTCGACGAGTTTTGGCTGCCGGAATACTATACCGTTTCTCCTTGTGCCGTGTTCTAACTCGCTATTGGGATCTGACGCATGTTGCTGCGACACCTGGTGGTCGAAAAATGAAATGAGCAAAGCTGCATTATATTGTACGCATCCACGTGTCAGTAAGTCTAGTTGAGCTCGAATTTTGCCAAAAAGCATTAAAAAAAATTTTCGCGATCGTAAAAATGTCAATAATCGTGATAAGTGTTGTGTGAAAAATTGTAAAAGTACAGCAAGCACGGACTTATCACTCAGATTTCATCGTTTTCCAAGACCAAATGAAAGCGTCGTGGTGAATCGAAGAAACCTTTTTGGAAGTTTGGAGAAAATGAATCATTTAAAAGCATGGCAAATATCTTTAAAAGTATATGAGTACAAACCATCGCTGAAAGTATGTTCTCAGCATTTCAAAAAAGATGATTACATTTTACCAGGTAATGCAAAAAAAAATACATTAGAGTTGATATGTTTAGTTAACTTTGCTCATTAATCTTTTAATCTCGCTCAGTAAAATGATTAGTTGAAAAGACTAGTTCGTGTAGGTCATTTAATTCACTAGTTAGTTCAACGATGAACGTTAAATAGTTATTTTTCGACAGCCCCGCGCAAAATAAGTAATTATTAAATTCAAATGAAATCGCAAAATCGAGGTATGCCGTGGATCCGTATTTTGCGCTCTAGCGCGAACATGGAAAAGAAAATTTTCACTTTTTCCGTCGAGTGTGCTATAAATGGTCATGGAAACCGAAGATAAATAAATGACAGGCATGCGTTTGTTACAGTTTGTTGCTGGCATTCCTGTTCTAAATATGCCCGAAGCCCGAATATAATATGTCAAAACTGACAGTCATTTGCAAATTTCAGAATAAGTATAGAGAAAAATGTGCATTTAATTTTAAAAAATGCGGCTGTAGAAAACGTTCTGTGTGTTTTTCGAGCGCAAAGTAAAATTACCGTTTTCGAATGATTACTGCGCTCCGTTACGCGTCGCGCAGTAACATTCTTTCTCAAGCGGCAATCCGTTACTTTGCGCTCTAAATACACAAATAACTATTGTGTATTTAGAGCGCAAAGTAACGGATTGCCGCTTGAGAAAGAATGTTACTGCGCGATGCCGACGCGTGACGGAGCGCAGTAATCTTTCGAAAAAGGCAATCTTATTTTGCTCTCGAAAAACACACAGAACTTTTTCTACATACGCATTTTTTTAAATTAGATGCACATTTTTCTCTATACGTATTCTGAAATTTGCAAATGATTGTCAGTTTTGACATATTATATTCGGGCTTCGAACATATTTAGAATAGGAGTGCCAAAAAAAATTTTTTAAAAAACACGACTGTCATTTATTTATCTTCGGTTCCATGACCATTCACAGCACACTCGACAGAAAAAGTGAGAATCTCCTTTTCCATGTTCGCTCTAGAGCGAAAATAAGGATCCACGGAATTCGTCGATTTTGCGATTTCATTTGAATTTAGAAATTAGTTATTTTGCGCGCGGCTGTAGAAAAAACCAATTTTGACCTGCTAAAGCTAAACGAAGTAAATTTAGATGTTAAATTGGAAGAGATTTCAAGAAAGTGAACCAATTTTGGCAAAAATAGATACGTACCTATAAATAAAAATTAAATAGTCGTTATAAAGCAAATTTATTGATCAGGAAAAATTAAAAACTATTCTTATAAAAATAAAACAATCAAACACAACATAAAGTGCATTTTCTTTCAAAAATATTTTTAATACAAATCGTAATTTGAAAAATATACTTAAAACAAAACAACACAAAATAGTTTTTCCTAAAAACTATTTTTTAATAAAAATCGAAATATTATTAAAAATAAACTCAAAACAAAACAACGCAAAATAGTTGAATTGGCCGGGTTTTTACCTCTGCCGGTCGGTGCGAAATGCCTTGGCTATTTCCCTAGATCATATACTTATTAGTATATTATATGATCTAGGGCTATTTCGTTCATTCGTTCTTATTCTCATTCTTCGGTCTAGTGCAACTAACCGAATCATCTCGAATCAGCTGATCGAAACGTTTAGTTCACACACAGTATTCAATATTTTGAACTAGTTCAAATTGCGCAATGCATGCGCTAATAAAAACATCGTTTTTGAGTTAATCAAGACATTTATTAATATTTTTTTTTAGATTTCACTGGAAGTAAAATATATTTAAAAAAAACTGCAGTTCCATCACAAAACTTACCAGGTGATCGAGGAAACAAAAATTGCATTACGCGTCGACAGGGGTGATCAGAGAGAAGATCAAAGAGATATAATTGCTTAAATAATTCCCAGAATGATTCAGGGACTAAACGACCAGAAATGTTGGAAAAGATGCTGAAAATGAGGCTTTGATATTGGCTTTGTTGAGTGACATAAATAGTGAATGGCACGTGGAGAATATTTTGCAATCTAAATCGGCCGAAAAAAACATGTGAAATTTCAATGATCCATGCTGCATGTTCTTGTATTCATTCATTCAACTCCAGATGCTGGAGTGCAAGTTACCAGCGGTTATATACAAACAAAATGTATCGCCTTTTTCACGAAAGATTGTGAGTTAAGTACTTTGACAGGTATAGAATCTTTTTTGAAATTTTTAACGCAATTGTAAAAATGTTGCAAATATCTTAAGGCGGCCACAGACTGACGTATATGCGTGTCATACATGTATGTCATACATGCTTGTGCATTGATATTCGCTGGTGTGTGGGCAAAAAGTATCGTACATGTGCGTCGCACAAGTTTTCTGTTTAAACTTGAATTCATGAACGCGCATACATTACTGTGTGTGTGTGGACAAACTTCACTCGTTCTTAATATAATTGGTTAATTCAGTGTCGTGTTCTAAAATGTCCTATTTAAGAAGTTTTACAAAAAAATTTATGATAGAATTCATCGAACAAAAAATACCGTTAAAATTGAAATAAATAGTATTCATGGAAGTTTTCGACGAGAATTGAAAAAAAAATGGAAGAATCTAAACGATCAGGTGCAGGAACGCATGAAATATACGTAACGCACTTGTGGTGTTACGATTTATTGTTATTTTGCAAAGATCAAGATATTCCTCGAACATCAGTCAGCAACATTGAGGATCAGGAAAGCCAGGAGAAGAGTGAACAAGAAAATAACGATGAAGGGGAAGTATGGAGAATTCAGTTATATTTTTCAACTTTATTACATATAAATATTTTTGCCCTCGAAAAACACACAGAACTTTTTCTACATACGCATTTTTTTAAATTAAATGCACATTTTTCTCTATACCTATTCTGAAATGTGCAAATGATTGTCAGTTTTGACATATTATATTCGGGCTTCGAACATATTTAGAATAGGAGTGCCAAAAAAAAAATTTAAAAAAACACGACTGTCATTTATTTATCTTCGGTTCCATGATCATTCACAGCACACTCGACAGAAAAAGTGAGAATCTCCTTTTCCATGTTCGCTCTAGAGCGAAAATAAGGATCCACGGAATTCGTCGATTTTGCGATTTCATTTGAATTTAGAAATTAGTTATTTTGCGCGCGGCTGTAGAAAAAACGAATTTTGGCCTGCTAAAGCTAAACGAAGTAAATTTAGATGTTAAATTGGAAGAGATTTCAAGAAAGTGAACCAATTTTGGCAAAAATAGATACGTACCTATAAATAAAAATTAAATAGTCGTTATAAAGCAAATTTATTGATCAGGAAAAATTAAAAACTATTCTTATAAAAATAAAACAGTCAAACACAACATAAAGTGCATTTTCTTTCAAAAATATTTTTAATACAAATCGTAATTTGAAAAATATACTTAAAACAAAACAACACAAAATAGTTTTTCCTAAAAACTATTTTTTAATAAAAATCGAAATATTATTAAAAATAAACTCAAAACAAAACAACGCAAAATAGTTGAATTGGCCGGGTTTTTACCTCTGCCGGTCGGTGCGAAATGCCTTGGCTATTTCTCTAGATCATATACTTATTAGTATATTATATGATCTAGGGCTATTTCGTTCATTCGTTCTCATTCTCATTCTTCGGTCTAGTGCAACTGACCGAATCATCTCGAATCAGCTGATCGAAACGTTTAGTTCACACACGGTATTCAATATTTTGAACTAGTTCAAACTGCGCAATGCATGCGCTAATAAAAACATCGTTTTTGAGTTAATCAAGACATTTGTTAATATTTTTTTTAGATTTCACTGGAAGTAAAATATATTTAAAAAAAAACTGCAGTTCCATCACAAAACTTACTAGGTGATCGAGGAAACAAAAATTGCAATACGCGTCGACAGGAGTGATCAGAGAGAAGATCAAAGAGATATAATTGCTTAAATAATTCCCAGAATGATTCAGGGACGAAACGACCAGAAATGTTGGAAAAGATGCTGAAAATGAGGCTTTGACACTGGCTTTGTTGAGTGACATAAATAGTGAATGGCACGTGGAGAATATTTTGCAATCTAAATCAGCCGACATGTGAAATTTCAATGATCCATGCTCAGTGATGTGAACTGGTAAATTACCGATAAATTACCGTGGTAATTTACTGTAATTTACCGTAAATAACCAAAAATTTATTACCGTAATTTACTGGTAATTAACATAGAAAATTACCGGTTCTTGTGCTAAATAACTAACGTTATTTACTGCAATTTACCGTTATTTAGTGTATTTTGTTGTAATTTACCATATTTCCGTAAGCGACTTTGTCAGCAATATGAGCAGTATGCGTTCAGGGATTTAAGGAGCCGGAACGGGATTTACTGTCGACTATCGGAAATAATGTGAATTCGCATCGTTTAAAATATGTATTTCCCCGGTCTTAAGAATTAACCAGGATATTTGCGCTCTCTAAAGTAAAACGAGTTTTAGGTCGCAGTCGATGTTTTGGTTATAGCTTATGGCATAGTATACTTCCTAATATCGCTATATTAGTCGTTATTGGTTTTCATTCCAATCCTTATGGGAGTCTGAATATTAATCCGACTGTTCTGAAATAGATGGGGAAATTGAAATAGATGAAATAGTTGATCTAGATATCCCATGTAGTCCAGCTCATTGTGAAATGCAAATATACAAAAGAAATTCTTATACTTAGTATTTAGGTAGGGGATCCCCCGTTTCCACTAACTAATATTTCACAGTACCTTCTTAACAGGGCACTTAACCTAAATATAAACAAGTACGAATTTAAGGTTTTCTTAGATTGTACCTACGCTAGAAACAATTAAAATTTAGCTGATGGAGACGGAAGTTTGACATTCATTTTGTTCTGTGTTGTTTTCGTTTTCAAATTAAATAATATTTCAGGAAAAAACAATGTTTTATTCATAAACAAATGAAGCAACTCTTTGTCCTACACCGATACTTATACACACTGTAATTTAATTCCCAAGTGATAATTACGTGACTATGACAAGTTATTTTTTATACATGTACAAGTACATGCTTCTTTGAAAAAATAGCAACTTTTATTTGTAGAGCACGCCGGGTGCGTGTCTGTTTTTTACAAATGAACGTTTCCAAAAACAGTAATACACACAATTTACATTAATTTACGAATGGAGATCGTTCGTAGTTTACGGTAAATTACGGTAATTTATTGTTATTTACCAATTATTTACCATAGTAATTTATGACACAAATTTATTACCACGGTAATTAATTTTGGTAATTAACACTCGTAAATTACCACCGTAAATAACCAAAAATATAAATTACGGTAATTTTACATCACTGTGACCATGCTGCATGTTCTTGTATTCATTCATTCAACTCAAGATGCTGGAGTGCAAGTTACCAGCGGTTATATACAAACAAAATTTATCGACTTTTTCACGAAAGATTGTGAGTTAAGTACTTTGACAGGTATATAATCTTTTTTGAAATTTTTAACGCAATTGTAAAAATGTTGCAAATATCTTACGATTGAAAAAGTATTAATAGTGCTTTTGAATAATAAACAAGTGCACCATTTGTTTTCTTTTTGGTTCCGACATAAAAACCCGGCGACCTATTTACCTATAGGGATTAAATGAACCCTTAAATTCCGGCGGCCAATTTACATGTCGGATTAGGAGCAGGTAATCTTGGCGACGAGTTTACCACCGCCGCTGATATCAGAGAGAGAGTTATTATGACGTATATGAAACTGAAACAAAATATGTCCTATAGTGCTTTGGCGATTTTGTTTCGCTATTCAGCCAAGCATTGTCAATGAGTGTTTTTAGAAACAGTGAAAATATTGAACAAAATTTTATCAGTTGCTATACTATGGCATTCAAAATATGAAATATCGAAAAACATTCCTTTGCGTTTTAAGAAATATGAAAAATCATCGTGGATTGCACAGAAATTTTTGTTCAACGTCCGAAAAATCTATGCTGTCAAGTATCAACATATTCCAAATATAAAGGGTCACAAACAGTTAAGTTCATGACAGGTATTTCACCATCTGGAAACATTACTTATGTTAGCAAAATGTATGATGGAAGAGTCACTGATACAGTAAATTTTAATCAAAGTGATTTACTCCAATTATTGGAACGTGGTGATGGTGTTATGGTCGATAGAGAAGAAGCTTGTCAGAAGAATCGATGGACAATGATGAGACCTCCATTTTTAAGAGAAGAGCCAGCATTTAGTAAAAGTGGAGTTATTGTAACTGCTGAAATTGCCAAAGCAAGAGTCCATGTCGAGCGATCAAATCAAAGATTGAACGTTTTTAGTATTATTGGGATAAAAGCACCAAGTGAAGTGTTAGAGAATATTTTCAAATTGATTTGTGCGACTGTAAATCTCAGTTCACCAATTATTAATGATAAACATTTCATGCAAGATTCTTAAATATGTATTGGCTTTATTAATTATTCTATATAAGCTGGAATTGTAAGATTGACAAGACAAGTGGACTGATTTTTTTGTTATACTTCATTTGCGAATCAAATATACATTAAACGTATGAATTTGTAACTTTTCATATTTAAGTTATTAATCTACGATACGTAAAATTTGATTTTTTTTAACAACATAATGTGAACTTGAATATAATAATACCTTCAATGGCCCTACTTTCATCACGCAATACCTTTGTTGTTTTATTTATCGCTATTTTTAATTTCACAGACGTGATGTAACATTTTATTATAATATATTCTTTTTAGGACACTCAACATCTCGTGTAAATACACATCATTTCTGGCAACTTTAATTGAAAAATACTGTTTATCTTACGATGAATAAATCACGAATAATCCTACTCTCAAGTTTAAAACAGCCATGTCTAGTTGAATCTGACCATAATACGTATGGTTTTCTTTTAAATATATATCATCTTTGTTAACTAGATATTTTTTAAATAAGCTATCGATTGTCTTTTCAATACCTTCAGTCTTGCCAATAAATGGGCATTTAATTCCCAATAATGCGGTTGGCACACCATTGTCGAATATTACACCATCCGGTAAATATGCCAGCCATGGATTTTGTTGTGATATAATTAGACCCATTTCTATCACAGTTAATCCTGTATTTTTTACAAAAGCTGAACGAGCTTCTTTTCCTGTCTTCTTGCCATACTCAGTGTAATCACTCTTGAAATTTTCTATAGAAAATGTGTCATTGCTGTTCTTAGTCCAATTTGGTTTTTTATTATTTGAGTAAGTAAATATCCCATAACAAATAGAACCAGTAATACAGAATTGAAGTTCTCGACGCCAACAATCATAATAATTTTTGGTATCATCACAAATCTTCTCGAAATCTCCAGAAAAGCTCTCCAATGTTTCCTGGCAAAATTTTTTTCAAGTCTCCAACTGACAGTTTATTCAGTATCTCCATTAGTGTGCTATTTTTATTGTCAAATACTTTTCATGGCTATTTTTTCGGTATCAATTGTGAGGGTGATTAAATCACTTACAATCGTTTTATGTCTTCCAGTCCTGTAATTTCAATGTCGAAAACAAGTGAAAAGAACTAATAAAAAATTCACAGTCCTTCACATAGATGCAACCGGGGAAGATATTGAAAATGTCGAAGCAGAATGCAACGCGTATTAAATTTGAGATCTGAGAAAACTCATAATTGTTTGGAAATATAATAGTTGATAGAAGTTTGAGTGAGATCAGATTAGATTACGTAAGTTTAGTTTACCAAAATATACCAAATAAATGCATATTATTTCAAGTTTCGTTCTTTTTTACAATTTATAACATTATAAGTGTGGTTGTAAAAAGCAAAAGACCATTTGCATTCGATTCGTCTCACATTCCTCGATGTAGCCTATCGTGACAAACTAAAAGTCACCCTCACCCAACCTTAATACAATCTAATGTAAAAAATTACTTTTAGCAGATTACGTAAGTCTAGTTTACCAAAATATACCACATAAATACATATTACTTCAAATTTCGTTCGTTTTCACAATTTATAAAATTAGTGGTGGTTGTAAAAACTGCATTCGATTCGTCTCTCAATCCCCGATCTAACACTGTTAGTTTCACTTAGTATCAACTTATTTCAGTCATTTGACTTTGTTCCAATACCTTATAATCAATTTCAATAGATTTGGTTAGTTTTGGTTTGTCGTGTAATCAATTTTCGGTTAATTTCACTTAGTCTCAACTTTTTTTAGTTATTTGACTCGGCGCCGTTACGATATAATCAATTTTAATAGATTTGTTTAGTTTTGGTTAGCCGTCCAATCAACTTTCCGTTAGTTTGCCATAGTCTTAACTTATTTTTTTTACTACTAACATGATAAATCACCATTATTTACTCCATTCCTCAAATGAGAAGTAACATTTCTCACCCTAGGTAAATAATAATATTAAAAAAAAACCTAGGTCAATAATGAATCGGAAACGGAAAATGTCAAAATGTCAAACTTGTTAGTTTGACAACTAGTTGTCATTTCAAATTATTTGAAAAATGAGTAGGAAATGATTAATTTCAAAATCTAATCAATTCAAATAATGATAAGGATTGTATCAGTGCTATTAGTAAAAAAATTATATACAGTATGACTCACTTTTCATGACTCCCCATAATATTCTTATTAATAATGCGATTTTGTCAAAATTTAGATCGAAAGAAGGTACTTTGTATGTATGGAGCTGTCAGGAGATTATGTTACGATATCTGTCAGTTAGACAACTGAACTTCCAGGCTACCTGATATTTCGAACTATTTGAAAAATAAGTAGAAAATGACTAATATAAAAATCAAATCGAATCAAATATGGTAATATATCAGTATTAGTAGTAAAAAAAATTTTATATATACCTCGGTTGAGAAGGCCATTATTAACCTCGCACATTATATCCTTCGGCGCTACGCGCCTCAGGATATAAAAGTGCTCGGTAAATAATGGCTTACTTCTCAACCTAGTTATATAATATACTATTAGTCATTTGAACCGGATCCGATACGTTTTAATGAATTTTAATAGATTTGGTTAGTTTGGGTTAGTCGTTCAATCAACTTCACTTTGTCTCAAATTATTTTAGTCAATGGAGTAGGTTCCGATCCGCTATTATCAATTTTAATAGACTTAGTTAGTTTTGGTTAGTCGTATAATCAACTTTGGGCTAGTTTCACTTAGTCTCAACTTATTTTACGTATTTGAGCCGGTGCCGATACGTTATAATCAATTTTCATAGATTTAGTTGGTTCTGGTTAGTCGTCCAATCAACTTTCGGTTAGTTTCCCTTAGTCTTAACTTATTTTAGTCATATGAAACGGTTCCGATACGTTATAATCAATTTTAATGGATTTGGTTAGTTTTGGTTAGTCATTCAATCAACTTTCGGTTAGTTTCAGTTAGTTTTATTTATTTTTGTCATTTGAACCGATTCAGTCCGCATAATCAAACCAACACGATCTCTGACGCGTTTGACGTGATGTGGCAAATGTAGCGCACTTTTTCGCGATTTGATGCCCCATACTAGGAAAACACAAACATGTCCAATGTTAAAAGAATAGGATTATGAATTTGTGATGATTGCTAATTTTCCACTCACATGTGTTTGGCAGGCTGATTTCCATAAGTTTTCTTATTTTTTCCATTGATGAATCGGAGACATTGTAATTTTTGTCGAATTTAACGTTCGATTCCACATAACATTTGTGCTGCATAAGTGGTGCCGGATCATAATCTTGTAATGCACGTTGGTATTCTTTTTTCCATGAGCACTCTGTGTCAGTACAAGAAAAGTTCTCCAACAAATAAATATTTATATATAAACCATTAAAAATATGAAATTGTGGTCGACCTCAAATTTATGGTTAGATTCCATGAGACATACCTGTAGCAATACAGCAGTGCAGCAATGTAATGTTTACATTTTTCTCCTAAACCAGCCTTGCAAGAACACTTGCACTGTAAAATCTTACCAATCGAATTAATCACAACGTTTATTTCATGTGGTTTTTCTCGCAAATGTGATGTTTGTAGACAGAATTCTTTGAGATGAGTGTGCTACTACTTGTTTGGTTATATTTCCCACATTTTATAATGTGTCCCGCTTGTAGTACTCTTTCATCCTCTACAAAACATATCTGGTCCTTGGGAGAGATTTGTTCCCGCATGTTCACAGATAGCTTGCAAAGTTAATAAGATTTTTTTTTAAATCACTAATCATCGCACTGTTTTTGTATAACATTTCAGCTTGCTTCCGCCATGTTCTGACGTGACCGATTAGGCTCCACCTAGACGTCAGATCCCAATAATAGCAACTCCACTTCAAGAATGGACTTCTACTTACAAATAGGTTTTCTTCAGCCACCACCGTTTTGAAAATTTTAACCTCAAAGCTATAGATTTTCTGAAACATTGGCCAGGGGAATCCTAGTTTTTGATGTGTAAACATCTTACGCGGCGGTATTTGGGTAATCTCGGCAAATGGGGCGGAAATGTGCGTGCGAATGGGGACGAAAATGTGTAAACGGCTGTGACATCATAACCATGCGCAGTGATTTTACGAGGACTGCTCAAATATTAGTGCATGCCGATATAGGATATGTTTACACATCAGTGTCTCGAGTACTAGCAGACTCGCTCATTTTTTTTTTGTTTCGTAACCCCCCTAGACTTATTAGAGAGGTTCCAGAAATACATAAAAATAATATCAAAGTAGGTAGGGAATGTTGTGTTTTATTTATATCTATAATCTCATAAAAGCTAAGGAACTAGATAAATTGAACTTGAAAAACAAAACTAAATTTAACTCATAAGCAAAACGTTTAAAGTATAGCTTAAATGTTTTTGCGAAATTAAAATTCAACATTAAAATGATTAACAAATAAATACATAAATAAATAATCTAACTACTAAAAAAAAAACAAATTAATTTCGGCACAAAACTTTTTTTTTTATTTTGGCTCTGTAAATTTAGGATTGCATTCATTATTCTATCCTCTAAATCTTCCCTACAGATAAAAATTGAGTGGAGTCAGATCTGGAATTCTCGCTGGCCATTCTACAAAACCTCCATTTCCTATCCA
The DNA here is from genome assembly GCA_016904865.1 of Pissodes strobi. Lineage (NCBI taxonomy): Eukaryota > Metazoa > Arthropoda > Insecta > Coleoptera > Curculionidae > Pissodes > Pissodes strobi. Next base: position 38,723 of record JAEQML010045207.1, on the reverse strand, counting down.
ACGCTCTGAAAATTGCTCATGGAAAAATCGGCGTACATTCCTGCTGTTATGCGCAGGTACGCAATCCTGCTGAGACCAAAGATATTCGATAGTTCCCAGTGGAATGTCCATTAAACCCTCTTTAGAAAGTTAAAATATGCCACAAATTTTATTCCAACCCAAACATTGATTCCGAATCGAATTTGGGGTCAGACTTTTCTATTTTTCTCAGAGTTTTCGACAGACCAAATATGTTCCTTGTGACGATTAAATACGCCAATATTGACATTAAAAAAATAATAATTATATATTATTTTTACAGACAAAAGATCAATAATTATTCGAGACAGTTAGTCTAGAATTTTAGGTTATTCTTTTTCTGCAAAAACAGAACATAATTTTGTGAACGTTTGTTACGTTGATATCAATCATGGGTTAAGACGGACTACAAATTTTTATGTTTAGGTATTATTCAAAGTACAAACCTGGTTTAAAAGAATCGCAACTTCTTCCTCTGTTGTTCTGGCTCCATAATTTCTGCGTTTTTTGGAAAATGAGCCATATTCCGACAAGTTAGCACCAAATGTTCGAATAAAAGCGATCGATGCTTCCAAAGCATGCATAGAATTTCTATTACAGTGATAATAAAGGAGTTGGCAGGTTTTAAGTGCATTTTGGCCCTCTGTTATATGTTGTGGCTGATGTCAAGATAAGACTTTCTTACCATTGCGCCAAAGTCCTAACTATACTGGGTGTATGAGAAAAATGGGTCCGAATGTTGCGATTTTTATATTACGTCTATAAGAATTAATTGCAAAACATATCAAATGACTTCACTTCTAACGCTCAAATCCTATTTATTTGTTAAACTGTTTCTGCGCTGAGATGAATAATACAGACTGTCCCTAAAAATGGCCACGGCATCGAACCCAAGCTTTCGAAAAAAGAACTAATTTTTAGAGTATATCAGCTATCGTAACAAACCTAGAACTAAAATCAATAACTCTTATGTCTAACAATAAAAAGTGGGTACCTACTTATATCTGCTCTCCTAACGCTGCATTACTTAATTCACAACTTCAATATTGATATTTTGTATGTTCTGCGCATCTTGAATACACCTTAGGGGTGGGGTGGGTTATCTGACTTGATTCTCAAATCTTGCATACCCTATAACAGCACACATGCGACATGAGCACAGACGCCTAACGGCCGGGCACCTGATTTGCAGGTACAATAAGTTTCCGTAATTGGATCTTCCCCCATGTCTTCATTATATTCTATAAACAACATATGTTTCGTTCTTTGAGTGAACCTCGAATAAATTCTGGCCCTAATCAAATTATTTTCGGAAAATCTGTGCTTGAAAAGCATATTCATTCATTATTTCTCTATCGCTGGTATCTTGAACATATTCAGGACTGATCTTGACTTGATAGGTTCCAAAGCCCTTTGATCTTATATATTCGACAGGAAAACGGGGATCATTATTTTCATTCAACTGAACCCACGGCCCCATACCAACCCTCTGGTCTAATCTTTCTTGTTGGACTCTGGTTTGCAAATGGTTAACTCGTTGATTTTCAATTATATTAAGCATTGCCGTGGCAATATTATCGTCATAATTTTGCATATGTATGGGCTCGTAGAATCTATTAATGAGACTGCAACATATTTTCAAAAAATCACCTAAATGCAAACAATGTTGCATTGGTATCATGTCTCTAAAAATCTTGAATATGCTTTTTAAATGGCCATTCCGAGCTTCGACAATCCATCTGGTTTTGGTGATTATCCTAGAATAGTTAGCTTGTTCGGTTGTAAATTGTCGTTGTCCTCGTGCCAGGAATGAAGGTGTGGGATGATGGGCGTTTCCATTCCCTGCCTTTTTTGTAAATGATACAAGACTTCTAATAAGCACTTATATTTTTCGACTTAACAAAACACACTGTCTTTATACAAATAGTAGTTGCTCGTGCGAACTGACATTGCGGTACATCTCATCGGATGCCGCCAATGGACACTAGATTGCTAATTGCTAATAGCTCGGATGCTCGGAAACAAGTGAAGTTACAGGTTACAGGTTATGATATAGACTACCACAGAAAACTTATAATAGAAGCGCCTCTCATGCTAATTAATTTTTAAACGCTAGAGGGCGCCAGAGCATAAAAGAAAAATAGACCGAAGTCTAAACATACCGGCCCCGTTGAAAGAATTGCCTTTCAAAATAAATACTCCTAAATTAATGAGAGAAAACATTAGACGTAATTTAAAATTAAAATACAATGTTATGCTTAAAAATTAAATATGTCAATGAATTCTAAAGCTAATAAATATACAAGCAAGTATTTAGCCTTTACTATTCTATAGGAAGAACACAAATTTTTGACACCGGCCGTCTGGCCACACCGCTATTGGTTTTAATGTCTACTACGCGCACTGTACCATCCTTTCCTGGAAAACACTGCACAATGCGGCCTAACTTCCAAAATAACGGCGCTGTATTTTCGTCTTTAATAATTACTAATACGCCTATTTCTACATTAGGAAATTGCTTGTGCCATTTAGACCTTTCCTGAAGGTTATTTAGGTAACTATGCGACCAGCGTTGCCAAAAATGCTGAAGTCGTTGTTGAAGTTGTTGGTAATACGAAAGTCTATTCGCGGGTACATTTGTTACATCAGTTTGGGGTAAAGCAGTTAAAATTTCACCGATCAGAAAATGGGCTGGTGTAAGGGCTGATACGTCATTGGGGTTATTTGATAACGGCACAAGCGGCCTTGAATTTAAAACAGCCTCTATTTGTACAAGAACTGTTAGAAAAGCCTCGTATGTAAGATGCGCATTGCCTATAATTCTTTTGAGATGATATTTTGCAGCTCGCACGCCAGCCTCCTATAGGCCTCCGAAATTCGGTGCATAAGGTGGTGAAAAATGTGGTTAAGTTCTAAAAATTCTATGAATTTTGAAGCGTTCTTAATTTTGTTAATAATTTGTTTTAGTTCACGCTCAGCGCCTACGAAATTGGTGCCATTGTCTGAGTAAATAGTTGAACAAACACCTCTGCAAGATACAAATCTCTTCAAACAATTCAAAAAAGATTCAGAGGATAGGTCAACCGACAGCTCTAGGTGTACAGCTTTAGTTGAAAAGCACATGAAAATGCACATATAACATTTTACCAAGGTTCTATTTTTTGCCTTGCCATCTTTCACCAAGAAAGGGCCCGCGAAATCTATACCTGTTGTAAAAAAGGGCCTTTGAGGAGTCACTCGAGACTCAGGTAAGTCTCCCATTTGATAGCTTACAGGAGATGGTTTTGACCGAAAACATGTGATGCACTGGCGAATTATTTTTTGAACTGCATGACGACCATTAATAGGCCAAAATGTTGCTCTGATGGCATATAAGGTTGCTTGGGCACCAGCATGCAGATGGCGAAGATGTTCGTAACGAATAATCAAGTTGGTAAAATGTGAATCGCTGGGTAATAATATGGGATGTTTCTTGTCAAAAGAAAAATTGCTGTATTTCAAACGACCTCCCACACGAATTAATCCATTTTTATCCAGAAATGGATTTAAATGCAAAATCTTGCTTGAACTCGGTAAAGTTTGGGCAGCTTTGAGACATTTAAAATCATCAGAAAAATAAAATACTTGTACTATTTTGCACAAGACCATAGTAGCTTTGCCAAGTTCCAATCTTGTTAAAGGACCTACCAAACGAGACCTAACTGAATTAGTACGCAAATTGTTGATGAATCTTAAACAATACGCTGTAATACGTTGAACTTTCGAGTATGAAGAAAAACCTTGGATGAAGTTAATGTCGACTGAGTGCGTTACAAGAGCTAAATCAAAGGTTTGCTCGGAATTTCGTTTCCTTTCTGGTGGATCTGCAAATTCAATTGCGATCTCAGGCCATTCCTTTTGGTCACGGGTTTAGAACTCAGGTCCAGACCACCAAAGATGACAGGTTTCTAAGTTTTCTGGATCCAAACCCCTGGAAATAATGTCAGCAGGGTTATTTTGCGATGAGACATGATGCCACTGGCTAATATCAGTACTTTGCTGGATTTCAGACACTCGATTAGCCACGAAAGTGTTTAGCTGACTTGATGGCGATGAAATCCATGACAAAACAATGGTTGAGTCGGTCCAAAAATGAGACTGCTTAATATTAATATGTTTGAGAGAAATTGCAACTATTTTAACCAATCTCACGAGTAAAAGAGCAGCGCATAGCTCAAGTCGTGGTAAAGTTTGAATCTTAAGAGGTGCTACACGCGATTTGGCACATATCAAAGATATTTTATTCTCACCTGATTGACTGCAAGACCTGAGGTAGCAACACGCTCCGTAAGCCTTTTGTGAGGCGTCGCTAAAACCATGGAGTTCTACTGAAGTAGGATTTGAGCATGAAATACGCCTTGGTATTTTTAAGTTGTTGAGCAAAGGAATTTGTTGGCAGAAATGTGTCCAACGTTGATGTATATCCATTGGAACACTCTCGTCCCAATCCAAATTCAACTGCCAAAGGCTCTGCAAGATGAATTTGGCCTTTAAAATGCAAGGCCCAATTAAACCCATTGGGTCGGAAATTTGAGCCGTTGTGGCTAAAATGGAACGTTTAGTGACACGATTGGCGATGGAAACATCTACGCTATATTGAAAAATATCTTCCTTTGCATTCCATGTCAACCCGAGGGTTTTTGTAGCGTCATTATCCGTAATGACTTTTTTGTCAGTTGAAGATTGGGACTCTAGGAAACTGCTAAGAAGCCTATTGTCACTGAAATGCCATTTTCTGAGGTTAAATCCAGCTGACTGAAGAATTTGTCCAATTTCGCTTATAAGGTTTTTACCCTCTTCAATAGACTCTGACCCACAAAGAAAGTCATGAGCATAAAAAGAAGATTTTTATCCGAAACGTTGGGAAAACTGTTTTCGTTGTCCAATGCCAACTGATGTAGACATCGGATGGCCAAATAAGCAGCACTAGCTGTGCCATATGTTACAGTGTTAAGCTGATAGTGAGAAATTTCCTCAGAAGAGTCGAAACGCCATATGATTTTTTGAAAGCAGCGTTGATTTTCATTAACCCATACGCATCTGTACATTTTCTCAATGTCGGCTGTGAAACCAAATGCATAAGATCTGAAACGTATGATGACGTTGATCAAATCATCCTGAATTTTTGGTCCAACCTTGAGTACATCATTCAGTGACAGCCCACTAGAAGCTTTCGGAGAACCGTCAAATACAACGCGGAGCTTGGTTGTCGAACTCGACTCCTTAAAAACAGCATGATGCGGCAAATAAAACTCATCATTTGATGTACTTGGAGGATAAATTTTGTTCATGTGACCTAGTTGAATATATTCCAATAGAAATTTGTCATATTGAAGTTTTAAATCAGTATTGTTATTCAGCTTCCTTTCTAAAGAATAGAATCTTTTTAATGCACCATCAAAAGAATTTCCCAAATTTGAGACATTATCCTTGAAACGTAGGTTAACAACAAATTTGCCCGAGTTGTCTTGACAAATGGTGCTGATGAAATGGTCCTCACATTCCTGTTCTTCTGTGGAAAATACCGGTTTATCCTGAAACTCTTCCATTTTCCAGAACCTTTCAAGTTGATTGCTGATATGAGCTAAATCTGAATCGGTAGTTAAATTACAAATAGAAGAAGTGAAAGAGTTTAGGGGTAATGGACCAGATAATATCCAGCTTAGTTTTGTTTTTTTGCAAGACAGTGTTGTTGTTTGATAAAGCAATTTGACCTACACAGATCAAATTCCAGAATATGGAAGCTCCTATGAGCATATCAATAGGACCATTTTTATTGAAATTGCTATCAGCCAATATAATATTTTTTGGAATTTGTAAAATACTTGAATCAAGTGAATTTTCTGGAAGATTTTTTGTTATTTTGTCAGTGACCAAAAATGGAATATTTTTTAAGGAAAATGAGTTAACTGTAGATTTAACGTTAAGACTTGTGGACTTAAATATTTTGGTAACACTATTACCAAAACCCTCAACTGCATGAGATATGTTTGCTGATGGCAACTGTAGTTTAGTAAACAAATGTTTTGTTATGAAATTAGATTGTGAACAATTGTCAAGCAAAGCTCGACAAACCTGAGAGTTGCCCGAGGCATCATATACTATTATACTAGCCGTAGAAAGCAAGACATAATGTTGATTTGTAAATTCATTATTATGAGTGACTGATAATGCCTTGGAATTATGATTATGGGATTCAGAATTTTCTGGTGGATGTTTTGGTGAATGAGCTATATTTTTGTTACCTGTATCTTCTTCAGAACTTGGTAAATGAAGTAAGGTGTTATGATGAGACGAGCAATTTTTACAAACAGATTTACTCTTACAATTTCTTGAAATGTGCCCTGTCCGGAAACAATTCGTGCAGGACTGAAGCTTACGGACCTTATTTAACCTGTCCTGGGGACTTAAGCTCAAAAACTCTGGGCATGAAAATATGAAGTGTTTATTTTTGCATAACAAACAAATTGCATCAGTTGAAACAAAAGTCCCACTACGAACGCCTCCTTTGTGGTGTTTTTCTTGCTTATTCCATTGTTGAGATTCAGCCGAACTCATGTTTTCCAAAACTTGGCACCTATTATTTAGAAATTGATATAAATCATCAACTGCTGGAGTGTCTGCACCTAACTGCAAAGAAAACTCTTCCCATTCACGTCTGGTAATTGAGTCAAGCTTAGATGCAATATGAAAAGTTATGATAGCATCCCAATGCTTCACGGGTAAACCTAGAGACTCAAGTGCCCTCAAATGCTGCATAGAACTGTCAATAAGGGATCTAAGTAAAACATGCGATTCCTTTGCAATAGGTTGTATAGCAAAAATAGCCTTCAAGTGTGTTTGAATGATGACACGCTTGTTCTCATATCTATCGGAGAGCAATTTCCAAGCAACATCATAATTAGATTCTAAAACATCTAAAGAGATGAGAAGTTTTGCTGCATCACCCTTCAAACATGACTTAAGGTACCAAAACTTCTCCATTTTACTGAGACTTGAATTATTATGCACAAGTGACTTATAAGTGTCTGCAAACTGCAGCCACAAATCGTATGACCCTTGAAATTCAGGCAATTTAACCTTCGGTAAATTATGATTGTGCTGTGATGCTTGTGGAACAATGGCATTTTGAGCCATTGATGTCATTTGATTGGATAATTGCATAAAATGCTTATCAATAATACCTTTGGCTGTTCCCGAGGAATCAAAAAACTCATCCTCAAAGTCAATTCTGACTGATGCATGATCTACTGATTTATCTAATGACTCTAATTCATTTTTGACACCAATGAACTCAACCCACAATGACTGAAGCTTTTCTAACCGAACTTGAAGCTGAGATATTTTATTTGGGTCAGAAAATTATATTACATAATTGGTAAAACGCGATAATGCCTGAAAAATCTTTGACCGTGTCTCTGTAAGATCATTTACTCTTGCTTTTGCCTTCTCTACATCTGTCATTTTGAACAATATACATGCATATATGCGAGATATAATGTAAAATACAACTTTAGTAACCCTAAAGTACAATCAAAATACCTTATAACTAAAATATAAATTATAGTAGGTATAGCAAAATGCTGCAATTTTATAAAATACCTTAACGAGGTAAATCCAATGAGCTAATCATACACTGGTAAATCACAGAATTTTGGCAATCAAAATGAATGACATGCACTAATACTAATACTATAATATTAAACTTATGCAAAGAAATGCGCAAAGTAAACTAATTGTTTGCAATTTCTTTTATTTTATCCAAATAAAAGAATATTAAATGTAGTACAGAAAATTAAACTGCAAAATGTAAACAAATAACAAATGCGTTGGCGATTTGACTGACAACAGCTGATTGGCAACTGACCTTTGCCAAGGAATGCTTTTATGGCGCGAACAAATCTCAAATATAGAAAACCTAACCGGTTGACAGAATTCGAGATCCTAATCTTTATATGCTGTCTTTATCTTGTGCACTAAAGCCGTGTGTCTGTGCTGCTTCGACGATATATCAATATATCATAGCTAACCGCTGTGACTGTGAAAGCGTGAATCACCACGTTCTCGAAGAATCGATGGTCAACGGAAATTTTGAAATTCGGAAAATGGATTATGCGGGTTCCTTGCTCTTCTGATTGACTATCAATGCATAAATATGATGATGATGTGGACTGTACTTACAATTTGCTGTGCTGTATCACAAAGTGATACGAAGGACTTTATTCGTTGAATCCGGCTCGAAAGACCAAACATGTGGGATGATGGGCGTTTCCATTCCCTGCCTTTTTTGTAAATGATACAAGACTTCTAATAAGCACTTATATTTTTCGACTTAACAAAACACACTGTCTTTATACAAATAGTAGTTGCTCATGCGAACTGACATTGCGGTACATCCCATCGGATGCCGCCAATGGACACTACATTGCTAATTGCTAATAGCTCGGATGCTCGGAAACAAGTGAAGTTACAGGTTACAGGTTATGATATAGACTACCACAGAAAACTTATAATAGAAGCGCCTCTCAAGCTAATTAATTTTTAAACGCTAGAGGGCGCCAGAGCATAAAAGAAAAATAGACCGAAGTCTAAACAGAAGGTATTTCGCAATTTAGAGATAATGCTTCGAGAAATTCAACAGAGTCCCTGTAGCCTCTATCTACGGTAAAAATATCATTATCCTGTACCCACTGGCGTATTCGTTCTCTATCTTCATTCAATTCGTTTATTAATATTTGGGCATCATTATTACGAATATCAGAGAAATAAGGGCCATGAACATTTAAAATATAACCATCTGGAGCTACAATAAGTCCTGCTTTTAATAATGTGTATTTTTTATAAACTGAGTATGACTGTCTTTGGACTCTAAATTGCGAACTTTTTGGAATCTTGAAATAGGTGCAGTCTGGATAAAGGATGGCTTTCGGTACGGCATGTTCAGGATTATAAAGTCGATTTGCAAATTCTGTAACATGTCTCTCCAAGAATTGTTCTCGATTTTGGACAGGTGAGTCAAATCCGAGGTTCTTCCTAACAAACTGGGACATTAGACTTTGTCTTACAATGGTTATGATCATACCCATGTTTTGCCTTGAAGAAAAATGCATAATTGAATTCAAGAAATTATCAGAAAGTCCTTGACGCAGCTTCATTAGAAAAGCCATCAGATATTTTTTGGTGACGTATCTTCTACAACCATTGATTTCCCCTGGAACACATGTCGCAAATAAATCCCGGAACTGTTGTCGATTTAAAGAAGTTAAGCTTTTCATTTCAGCGTCACTGAAATTATTTTCGTCATTATATCTTGTTTTCTCTTGCTTTTGAGATATTTCCCTTAATTTTGAAAACCAAGTAGCAATATCGTTGCCATTTAATAATATTTTCATGGGAATGCTGATTACGTTTTCCATAAATTGTAGCTGAATATTCCCCCGAAAGTTTAAATGAATGTTGCAACACCGAACTTGTTCTGGTATAAATATATTAGTTTTTAGGTAAAAATCTACTCTTGCGTTAAGTGTTAATCTCTCATTTGTAGCCTCATTACACAAGAAACAACTTTCAGTCTGCCTTCTCACCAAAACTTCCATTAAAATAGCCTGCTCATTTCCCTCGCTTTCAAGAACTTTCAATATCCTTTTGTCACAGTTTGCGCATATCCTAGTGTTCTCATTAACGTTCTGCTCTGCCAACCTAAATCTACTTCGATGTAGAACTGCCAGATCTCTGCGTCTCCTGTTTTGGTTAATTTCTTGATTAGGTTTATACACAAGTCTCCCGAACCTACTTCTTATTGGAAATCTTACGTCACACACGAAACAATTGGGCATTTTTAAAGTAGAAATACTTAAAACAACGACTATTCGACAAAAAACACACAAATTGAACTTCTAAATAATTATCTTGCATTCAAGCTGTCAAATAATTAAGTAACTAAAAATGGTCTATTAGTTTTCCGGAGTTGTCAATCTCGAATCACAGCCAACTTTTCAAACTGTTTGTTTTATTAGAGCCAGAATATCATAATGTGCGCGGCTCGTAGAAATGTTTAAATCTATTTTGGGTCACTATGTAGGTAGGTAAAATTATTACGTCCATTTTTCTTATATTTAAATGGAATCAACCCTGTAGGTGTAAACAAAAAAAATGTTCTAATTAAAAGAAAATGTACCTAAAGTTTTTACAAAGAATGAATAAAAATAGTTAATTCTTCTGAAAGTACCTAGGGAGGTACCCACTGGAGAAAAATAAAAACGGCTATGTGTACCAACATAATTTTTGTTATTTTTAGAAATAGGAAGGAAATTCTTGGACCATTTTTCTCATACACCCAGTATAGTTAGGACTTTGGCGCAATGGTAAGAAAGTCTTATCTTGACATCAGCTACAACATATAAAAAATTCAGCGAATTCTACAGATGGCCAAAATGCACTTAAAACCTGCCAACTCCTTTTATCACGCCTCAAAATGACACATAAAACATAAATATTTATTATTCGTTATTGATAATAATAACTATGTTTTCAAAAAACGCATATTCATGTATTTTGTTTTCAAAAATGCATATTTTGTTTTTGCGCTTTATTGGTAACTTAAATCATTTTAATTTCAGCTGCATCATTTCAGCAATGCCAAACATTTTTCTATATTTGTGCATCACATATACGAATATAGTGTATCTCTCATCAATATTTGTCACTATAATTATTTATTACGCCAACTCATACACACATTATACGAAAAAAATATAACGCTGCCTAATTAAAATCTTAATTATAACGAATTGCTAAATGCAATTCAGATGACATTTACAACAAGCATTGACACAATACTCATCTGACCACCTTGAACACCACGTTCTATAAAGTTTACAAACAATTAAAAGTGGATCACTTACGAGTCAAATGACCTTTGCATTCAGTTATGTAAGCAGTTCTGATTCACGGAGACCAATTTAAAATTATTCTGTTGATCGAAATAAATACTTGGAAGTTTTGAAACTCCGCTAGGGCGTTGTTTGGGGGAGCCGGACAAGTTCACGAAATTTTCAGCAAACAAAAATGACAATATACATCAAGGTGTCTTAAATTCAACAAATTTGTTCACGTTGTTCCTTGGCAAAACTAAGCAAATGTTACATTACTAGAAATGAGAGAACAATATCATTAACATTACGCTAACAAGGACAACATCAGATAAAATATCTCATGTGGGACGTGAGCGATAAACTCTCAAAGACGATCTCTGCAATATATTTAGATTTTTCCGGGAACCCTAGATCCGTAATCTAAAGAAACATAAAATCAAGTTTTTGGACAATTTGGGTAAATACATAGACAAGATTATCGAAGATGAGAAAAAAAATGAGTTGCAATTTCCTATCTTAACTTTTAAAGAGCTATAGGATGTTACCAACTTCAGATGTTATCAAATGGAGCTACTTTTTAATGAACACATTTTCATGTCCTACTCATTTTTGGTATAAAGATCTCATTTACCTCACTCGATCTATAAAATAAAAAAAAAATAATAATTTATTCAAATACCAAAGGGCACCAGTACCGAAGTACCCAAGATGGAGAAAAGAAACTTGAAAATCTTGTAAGGTATGTTTGTATTTATTGCACAGAACCAATAATTTGCTTGAGCCACGCAAAACTCTTTGCAAAATTGAAATTTTGTGCACTAAAAAAATTGTTTTATATGTTAAGATTCTTGTTCAAATTTGAAAAGTGGTTTCGTGCAATTTAATAAAGTTGCTTTAACATTATTTCTTTAGTTATCTGGATGCATTTAAATAAATAAATACTTTTGAGCTGTTTAGCAAAATATTTTAGAAGAGCAGTCTGTCAGACTCTACATGTCGGAATACATTCCAATAAAATTACGTGTCTGGCCAAGGGTTTTAAATCATTTTTACAATATATTTGAACGTCCTAAAGATACACTTACGAGATCGTCTCCTGTATTTGATATAAGCTCTAAATCCACTGTCTGCGTCTGCTTTATATTGAACCACTCTGATTTTCCCGTCAGGTTGTAAGAAACTGTAAGAACCTGAAATTACATCGTTTTGGGCCTCTTCAGTATGCTGACTTAGAATATTCTCGGTGTTGATAACGTAATAAAATTTATAGGATTTCTGCAAAAGTAAATGAGAAATATTAGACCATATATTTATAAATTTAAATCTGAGTAAAACTACTTTTACAAACTACTTTTGCAAGAAATTCGAGAAGAAGGAAAATGATTCATAAAATAAAATTTTAATTGATATTTTGATATTATTCAGAGTAAACTTGCATATCGACGGCCTAGTGGCAATACTCCGTATCATCACTTTTGGCAAATTTGACATTTTTAAGGATTTTTAATCTTTATGGGGTTAGACACCAGTGTACAAAACGCTTTAGCTGTTTAACCAATAGAAATAGATTATTCAAGGTGTTTGTAATACGTAATATCAAATTTATAGGTTAAAACCCAGTTAGGGAGCGATTTCTGTAGTATTTTTTTGTGAAATTTTGAGCAATAGGGATTAAAAAGAGATAAGTACTAATTTAAGAAACTTATTTTATCATTTACTTAGAATAGGATGTTAAAATAATAATTATTAAAAGCTCGTATAAATTCGTAAGTGTTAATACGTGTTATTGCATTTGACATTGGAAGAGGTTATAAGTTGATACGTGTTTTTTATTTTTTTCTCAACATTATGATGCAAGTGCCAGAACTAAAAAGACTCTCGAAAAAGCTTTAGAAATGCCTATATTATTTGATGATAACTTATCGGATTCAAACATTACAGGTATAGGTAATGAATCCACAGATACAAACCTCAATGAAACATTAAAGGCCAGTGGCGGCGTTGCTGTGAATTATGATTTATTTGAAAAGTTTGAGAAATAAATAATCGATTATATAGAAGTAAAGAGTAAGAATAAACAACTATTTAATATAATAGTTATGCAAAATAATATGTTTATTGTAAAGGGTTTTTCAATTGGGACGGGCCGAAGTAGGCAACCTGTAGCGGCCATGTTGTTTTAGCGGCGTTTGTTTAAATTGTTGTTTATTATTCAGTCACTGATGCCAAATCACCATGGCAAGTTACACGATTGAGCAGCACGTCCAAATGATAAAACTTTAGTATCAAAATGAGTGTTCGTTAGCACGTTGCGCGTTGCGCCCATATTACGGCAAACGCGGTGACCCTTCAAAGTCGAATATTCAATGTTTGGTGGCCAAATTCGAGACGACCGGTTCGGTCAACAATCAGCCAACAGCCGTACGTCAAAGTAATGCCAGATCGGCTGAGAACGTGCTGGAGAACCCAAGGCAGTCAATTCATCGCCGTGCACAAGAACTCGGCCTTTCGCAGACTTCAACTTGGTGAATTTTGCGTCAGGACTTGAGCCTGTACCCGTACAAGATCCAATTGACCTAGGAACTCAAAGTTAATGACCATAGACAACGCTGCTTGTTTGCTGACTGGGCTTCGGAGCGTTTCGAAGAGGACCCCAATTTTGGCCGAAAAATCTTCTTTAGCGATGAGGCGCATTTTTGGATGAATAGTTATGTAAATAAGCAAAATTACCATATATGGGACGAAGCCAACCCACACAAGGTCACCAGATGGCAATGCATCCACAAAAAGTTACCGTTTGGTGCGGATTTTGGAGCGGCGACTTCATCGGTCCGTACTTTCTCGAAAACGACGTTGGTGAGGCCATCAAAGTCAACGGCGACCGCTCCAGAATGCTGATAACCGATTTCCTTTGGCCCAGATTGAGCAATATGGATGTGAACGACATGTGGTTCCAGCAGGACGGCGCTACCTGTCACACAGCGGACGCCACGATGAACATTCTGAACAATTTAAGGGTAAGATTATCTCTCGCAGATGTGACGTGAATTGGCCACCAAGATCGTGCGATTTGGCCCCGCTAGACTATTTCTTGTGGGGTTTTCTAAACTCGCAGGTCTATGCCAATAAGTCGCAATCCACCGATGCCCTTAAAGTCAACATAACCCAGGCTATCGCTCAAATTCAGCCGGATCTATGCGGCAGAGTCATTGAAAATTATACCACTCGGATCCGTGCCACCGTGAAAAGCTGCGGCGGACATTTGAACGATGTCATATTCCATACATAATGGCATACATAGGCTTTTAAATAAAAATAGAATTTCGTTAATACTTTACACATAGTTTGTTTTATTCCATTTCTACAACGACCCGCCCTTATTTAAAAACCCTTTATAAGGGAAGCATATCAGTGCACTTGGCTTGATACATAATATAGCAAATGGATAAGTAGGTGCTCTGTACCCAAGCGCGTTTTTATTGATTTGTACAGGGGCGGATCCACAATAGGATTTTTTTTTTGGGGGGGGGGGGGGGGGGGGGGGGGTTCGGTTGTTGGACCAATAATGTAGGTACCCTGTTTTTTACTTTTGACGTCAATGGAAAACTTTTGAATATCGCATAATGCAGTGTTAGAAGAGAGAATTCTCCAGTTTTCCTTCCGTGGATCAGCTACTGGGTTTGTACATAATTCGGCTCGGATGCGCTATGGAACAAGGTTAGTGCAGTGGTAAATATTGCGCACTTCTCTTGGAAAAGTGCATAAACAATACAAGATTCAGAAACAACCCCTAAAAGCGCGATTGTGAAGTTAGGAAATAAGATGCCTGTTTATAACAATCCAATTTCAGAAAATACGGGTTCTCAGATTTTCACAAAAACAATAGAACAAAACAATAATATAGAACCTGAGAATGGCCATGATTTAACTGATGATCCTGATTTTGAAGTACTGGAATCGGATGGACATTGTTCAGAGAATGAAGAGACATCAGATGAAGGACAGAATGAAAATCAAGTGCTGAATAAAGAGCGAAAAAGAAAAAGAAAACCAGACTAGTCGAAATGGGATAGGGAGAAATCAAAATTCAATAGAATGAGAGGCAAGGAGTACTTGAGTTACACGAGAACAGGAGAAGGCAAGGTGTTTCACGATAAAATTAGACAGCCAGGATCTTTGGGCCCTACTTGTAATTCCTTGAAATGCACTAAATACAAGAACCGATTTGCAACTCAATAGACCAAGAGTCAAGAAATGCGATATTTGAAAATTTTTGGAACCTAGATTGGGACCAGCAGAAAATTTATATTGCAAGTTTAATGAAGAAAAAGGGCACAGGTCGTAAATTTGTGGCTGAGATCTTAGGACGATCATATACCTATGAATATTATTAAATTTAAGAATCAGTAATGATGTTAGGCAGGTGTGCAAAAGGATGTTCCTATCCGCGCTGGGTGTAAAAGAGTGGATTGTATTGCGATGGTGTTCACTAAACACACATGGTGTGCACAGTACTACAGTTGCTATTAACGCTACCCGAAAACTTTAAAGACCACCAGCACCAAATGTTCAGATTACTGAGAGACAAAAAACATTTCTTAGATCATTTTTAGATCAGTTACCAAAAATGCCCTCCCACTACTGCCGAAAGGATAGTAAGAAGCTTTATTTGGAGACTGATTTTGAGTCAAAGTCTAACGTTTATAGGGCTTACGAACAACACTGCAAAGATAACAATGAAAAGGTTATGAGCAGCTTTACATTTTCTGAAATTTTCGATAAAATGAATTTAAGTATATTTTCTCCAAAAAAAGATCAGTGTTATATTTGTGTTGCCTATACTGCGGGAAATGTTAATGCTGAAGACTATAAAAAGCACATAGTTTTAAAAGATAATTTTTAAAGATTGAAGACAAGATAAAAGCAGAGTCGGGGGAAGAACATATATTTGTAATGGATGTCCAAGCAGTCAAGTTATGCCCAGTAAATAATGCTAATAAGTTTTATTTTAAGTACTAAAACGGAGTTTTATCCACAATACCGAAACAGAGTTATTGCACTCGACGCGCGCTTCGCTAACCATGTTAGATGATTAAAACTTTTAAAAAGTTTTAATCATCTCCTGATGATGCTAACATGGTTAGCGAAACGCGCGTCGAATGCAATAATTCTGTTTCGGTTTTGTGGATAAAACTTCGATTTAGTGCATGTTGCCGAAGGCTCCAAACCCCAACATAGATGATTTTATATTAAGACCAAACTCAAAGTGCATACCGTTACAATTTTTAGCTTAGTCACCCACCAAATTACAAATTACTGGTGGAATGAAACAGAAGCGGATCTAGTAGCATCAGTGTTTACGTCAATCATTGATCGCCATCTGGAAAAACACTGCACAGATAACTTGCCCATTGTGTTATGGAGTTGATGGCTGTCCATATCAAAATAGAAATATGATTTTATCCAACGCCTTATCTAACTACTCTGTGAAAATATCAAAAAATCCGGACTCAACGATATCTAGAACCGGGTCACACTCAAATGGAGTGTGATTCGGTTCATAGCGTTCTTGAAAGAAAGCTCAAAAATCACGACATTTTTTACCTTATATGTCTATGTCACCATCACAAAAAATGCCAGAATCAAGCCTTTTCCATATGATGTTGAATATCTAGAACACGAATTCTTTTAAAATTATGATAACCAAGATTTGTGTGTGATGTTGATGTAAGAAGCATTCGTCCTAGTCGGTCTGCAGGTAACCCAACGGTAACAAATATCCGCGAGATGTGTAACAATTTAGATAGCAAAATTAAATTTAAACTGTACTTTACGGATACCTTAGTAGATTTGCCCCAAACATATAACAAAGTTCGAGTTGATATACCTCTCCAATTCCTATACCAAGGTCGATTAAAAATTAAAAAACTAAAGTTTCATCATTTGCAGGACATAAAAACAACTTTACCTAAGGAAGTTCATCATTTTTATGACAATTTACCTTTTGAGTAGTTGCTTGCATGTTTAGTTAATTCTTGGGTAGTATTTTTGTATTTTTTTCTTTACTTTTAATTTAAGGATGCTATTATTTTGTTTTATTTCAACTAGCGTTGTGCAAAAATACGTGCGTTCTTCTTACTTTTGTTTAATATTTAGTAAATGTAATATTTTTGGTAATACAATATTTTTGCTTTAAGGACCTTTTTTTTATAAAGGATCAAGTTTTGTTATAATTATATAACTTGCATAGACAATACCACGTATTAGCTGTACTTTTTACTACAATAACACGTATCAAACTTTTTTTTTAAATACAAATATTTTCTCTTTAAATTGTAAGTTGCCGTTTATAATCGTGATTTGTTTGTATATAATACAAGACCCTATTAAGTATTTCAATTTACAAGTCGGCTAAACATTTTTTTCGATTTGCCAAAACTTTAAAAAATGTTGATACGCAGTATTGCCACTAGGCCATCGATGTAGAAGTAAATTAAGTTAGATTTCTGAGGGACTTGAGTTTAATGTAAATGGCTATTGTGCGATAATTGGAGAGATATTTTTTTGGAATAATCAATAATAAAAATTTATTTCAATAGACAAAGCCTAATACAGAGTCGCTAACTTATATAATGCATAATAAAGTCTATGAAGAAACTCTAATACTACACAAATTACATTTCTAATGGTATGGTACTGATTGTCAAATAGTAAACTAAGACGAATAAAGAAGAAATGGATATAAACAGAGCAATCGCATACTGCACAGGGTGCCAGTGCTCTATGCCCTCAAATGCAGCATTAGCTCTATTCTAAACTTTATAATGGTTAAAGAGTTCTTTACGGTAGCAGGCAACAATTTATATTCCCTAAATCCTCTGAAAAACAGTGAGTTCATAGCTTTTCCTGCTTTTCTTGAATTAGTTCTCTTAATGTAAAAATCATCTTTCGCTCGGGTTGGCTAGATGTGCATGTCTCTTTTGTATGAAATATAGGAACAAAGATATGTGGGTAACAAATTATTAAAAATGTTATAAATAGAAACCATGGTAGAAAAGGCAATTTTCTTTGCAGCAGGGAGCTATTCCAAAGAAGAAATCATACTGCTTATAGGTGTATGTATACTGATTACATGATAACACAATTCGCCTAGTCCTATTTTGTAGGTTTTGTAAGGCTCCTTTATTATTATTAGGGTAATAGTTAAAATGAGGCTGAATTATGGTACTATATAGTGTAATTCTGCAATTATTAATGGATAATTTGGATGTCATTCTTGAAAAAAAGGATAATTTTTTAGAAATTTTCTTGTAAATATAATGGAAATGGCTTTTGAAACTATGTTGGGGTCTGGAATCTTCGGCAACATGCACTAAAAGATAGTTTTATCCACAATATCTAAACGGAATATTTTGTTCGATTTACAGGCCTCAAATGAGTCCGGGAAATTATCATTTAGCGGACAGTATGAAATAAAGTAATTTTTAGTTGTCAGAATCATAGATTTGGTATTATTAATGTTCAATTTTAATTTCTTTTTATTTAGGTGAATACCTAGAAGAATTTCCCTATTTATGTTTTGAATTGCAGTTTGAACATCTTTATCACTGCATGAAAGTAAAGAATGCACATAAACAGGGCTCAATAAAATGGTTTATATCGTTTAGGTATATGATGAATAGTAAAGGTCCCAGCACACTACTTTGTGACATCCTAAAGCCATTCCCTACTTCAATTGGAATGTCACCATAATTGTTCATAGAGCAGAATAATAATTTTTGCTAGAGGCATAATGTAAATTTGAGTCTAAAACTGGAAATTCAGATATTTTGTTAATTTTTATATAGTGATTCTAGCTCTGAGATACAAAGTGCAAACATTTAGTCAAAGGCGTAATATTCGGACACATAGTGAAAATATAAACAGCAGTATTTTTATAAGTAAAATAGAATTATATTAATACGACGTATAATTTTTGAGAAGCTAGAGAATTATATTCTAGTGCCAAAATAGGTACTCTAACAATAAAATGACAAGTTTTAATTGTTGATTTAACCTTATCAGAATAAATTGGTGTGAATATCGAATAATCACACCAAGGCAATTATCAACCTTTTTGGTAAAAAAATATTAATGAAAATTAATTTTAACTACCCTTTTCTTTTATTACTTTTTTTTTTAGTTGCAATATGTGCATTGTAGTTTTAAAATAAACAACACGTATTTTTATTTTATTTTATTTTTTTAATAAGCTTTACAAACTTTGAGATATTTACTAATTCTACTTGGCAAAATTGTTAGCATTAATCACACAGTTGTTACGATTGAGGTATGGTGCTGTTACTGGTTGTGGAAGAAGCTGCTTTATTTTCACCATTATCGCTCAAATTTGTAACGCGGTTTTGTTGAAACTTCTGATCCAGAAGATTTAATAGATTTAATGTTAATGGTAATTTTGTTAGCTGATTTTAATCTGTTCGAATTATGAGATAATAAAAGATACAATATAAGAAGAATGTGGCTTTATTAACAAACCGTATAGAAATATTTTACAGAGAATATTATAAATGCGTATTTATCCGGGTGCGTCAAGTTGGCCCCCCACATTCGAATTTCCCGAAAATTTTGTAATCACTTACTGTGCTCAAAGTGTGCTTTACTGTGCCGATTATATTTTGAACTGTGCCGTTTCGATACCAAAGTTATAGAGAAAAATAAGATGGGGGGCTAAAAAAATTACGAAAAGGCAGTGGTGTAACATAATTGTTATTATTTAAATTATTTAAAACGTTCTCACGGACGCCACTGACAAAAAAAAATTGGTTATTCAGTGCTATAAATTTGTTTTTAAGTGATAATAATACCGACCGAGTTTGAATGCATAATCTAAAAAATAAAAAAAAAAGGGAAAAACCGATTTTTTTCCCAAGATTTCAACTCCCTGTATACCCGAAACGAGGCGTTTTCGAATATAAGTTTATATGGACTTATTTACTTATTTTTAAGTGCTAAATACGCTGTCGAAGTTTCCCGATTATAATTTGGATCACCCTGTATATAGATTTACTTTACTAATCAACACTAATCCAAAATATTATATCTAGTTAAAACAAACCAAAGTGTGGTATCTATTAGTGAAGGAGAAGAGCTATATGCCGAAGAAAACTGGGGTGGATTAGTAATACCAAAAGGAAGAAGTCGCCGTAGCTACCTGCAAAAAAACTCAGAATGGCTTCACATAGATTTACAACAAAAGGCAAGTGTTGTACCAATTGGCATTCTAAAAAATGCAAATTGTGTAATTTGCAGCCTATACAGTTACAAAATAAAAAAATTATTTTAACCAAAACGTGCGCATTCGACTCCCTTGTACAAATTTTAACCAGTAATTTTTGTGATAGTAAAAATTTTGCTTCCAAACTGAAATCTAGAAATACCACCATATTACAACTTATAGAACAAATTATTAAACTGATGGGTCTTAAAGCCTATAAGTTAAGATGCAAAATTTCATTTGAAACATTTTCCAATCATGAAACTTTACCAAATAAAATGATTCGCATTGCAACTCAAAGCACGATTGAATGTATGATTCGAAAATTGTCGCAAGCCGGAGAAATCGATTATTCACGTATTATACGTATTTATTGTTTAAAATGTTCACATATGAGGATAATACCTTTACCTATTATACCTCTTGTTATTGAAAATTTAGAAATACAAGCTGCCCTTAACAAATACTTTGCTCTCAACAAAAATAAAAATGTGTGTGTTCGACCAAACTGTGGAGGTGAAATAAGTATTATATTTGAAAACAATGATGCTTACGTTTTCATTGAAATTACTAAATATGAAAAAAATTCATTTCCTTCAGTTCTGACTATCCGTTTAATGGACATTGAAAAATCGGTTACAATAAACAATCAGTTATATAGCTTGGGTGGAGCTGTTAGTTATGTAGGACCAGTTGAAACTGTTGATCCAACTGTAATTGGTCACTTCAAAGCGTATTGCCATAGAAATAATGAAAAATGGGAAGTGTATGATAGCTTAGCAAAACACAAAGATGACTGTTCTGAAGCTGAATCAGTTTGTCCTCATCTGTTGTTTTATAGAATATAAATTAAGCTATAATAATTTTAATCTATCTATACACCAAAGTTGTTTTTGTCGTTGTTTTATTACTACGTCTGTCGTTATTTTATTACTACGTCTAATGTTACTCATTTTTATTGTAATGTTTAATGCCTTAAATACAACTATTCTTAATTAGTCCTCTATAATTAGTAATTAGGTAATAATCGGTAATATAGCTTGCTATAGCCCATTTTTATACCAATAGCTAGCGGCTATTGGTTTAAAAATAGTTGTTTTATTGTAACAATACAAGAATATTTTTTTGATTCACATAATTTATTTTTCTTGAATATTAATTAATAAGTAATATTAATTAGGCACTCTTTAGTTAGAGGACGGAATCTTAGTTTTGTAGGTTACTTAAAAAAATGCAAAACAAATTACTGAGATCCCACCTTTTCCAACGAATATCGACCTCCTGGATTTTATCACCTTTTGTTGACTGTAGTAAATGGTAAAACTAGTAAATTGATCCAATATATTATTATTACCCAATTTTTAACATAGTGAAGTTTATGATTGCTTAGTAGAAAACAGCGATGATTGGAGCCGAATCAGGTTTGTTTTATATTGTCATATTGTTGTTGTTGTATTTTTTATAGGATTAAGCAAAGTACAATGTATTAAGAAAATATTGTAATTAAGTAGAGATATTAAACGTCAAAGTTTTGTTGTTTTCGTGTGTTTTTTATTACAGTGTTTAATGTTGTATTTTTAATTATAATTTCTAAAATTATATTAATTTATTCCTGTATTTAATGTTATTTTTCATAACAATTTTTAATGCTAAATGTTTATAAAAATGCAAAATAATTATATATAAAGGTTGTCTTGGTGGAGTTGTATCGAATATTGCATCATTAAAAAATATGCAAGTCTTAAATATGTTTCTTTTCAGATTCAATTTATAGCGATTGTAATAGACTTGTTTTTCTACAACTATTAAATAATTTTCTTAATACGGGTCTGCTTGTGAATAAGTAACAGGGTCCATTATCCACGCTCGTGGGCAATATTCCATTATCCAGGGGCTGCGACCAATCACAGGAATATCCGTTGCTAAGTAATGTTCTTTAGGATACATGTATGTACAGGGTAATCCGGATAACTCTTTTAATGGAAATATCTCTATTATTTTTTAAATTAGAAAAAATTATTCCCAACAATAGTTGTTTTGTTTCATCTGCCTTTACACATGCTCTTGTTTTTATCTATATATGGCGTTTAAAAAAAGCAAGGTGCGTGTAACGTTAAATGGTTTTGATTTTCTATTAAAACCTGCATGTTTTTGTACAATATATTATATTCAATTCAATTCATTTTTGTATGATGTGATTTCCGAAATATGGAGAGGGCTGAGCGTCATCTTATTTACGGCACAGTTCAAAATATAATCGGCACAGTAAAGCACACTTAGAGCACAGTAAGTGGTTACAAATTCTTCAGAATAATCGAATGTGGGGAGGGGCCAACTGACAGAGAATGGTCGAAAACTGAATTTTTGAGAAAAATCTAAATCAGCACAGTTCAGCACACTGTCGATTAAATCAGATTTCTGAAAATTGAGGGAGGCTGAGCGTCCAGTTAGCCCCCCATCTTATTTTTCCATATAACTTTGATATCGAAACGGCACAGTTCAAAATATCATCGGCATAGTAAAGCACACTTTGAACACAGTAAGTGGTTACACATTTTTCAGGAAATTGAAATGTGGGGGGCGGGCAACTAGCAGAAAATGGTCGAAAATTGAAATTTGAAGAAAAACCTAATCCAGCACAGTTCAGCACACTGCCGATTAAATCAAAATTCATTTTTGTATGATCTGATTTCCGAAATATTGGGGGGCCTGAGCGTCAAGTTAGCCCCCCCATCTTATTTTTCTCTATAACTTTGGTATCGAAACGGCACACTTCAAAATATAATCGGCACACTAAAGCACACCTAGAGCACAGTAAGTGGTTAAAAAAATTTCAGAAAATTCGAATGTAGGGGGCCAAATGGCAGAAAATGGTCGAAAATTGAATTTTTGAGAAAAACCTAATTCAGCACATTGCCGATTAAATCAGAATTCATTTTTGTATGATCTGATTTCTGAAATATTGAGGGAGGCTGAGCGTCAAGTTAGCCCCCCATCTTATTTTTCCCTATAACTTTGATATCGAAACGGCACAGTTCAAAATATCATCGGCACAGTAAAGCACACTTTGAGCACAGTAAGTGGTTACACATTTTTCAGGGAATTCGAATGTGCGCGGGGGGGGGGGGGGATGGGCAACTAGCAGAAAATAGTCGAAAATTGAAATTTCAAGAAAAACCTAATACAGCACAGTTCAGCACACTGCCGATTAAATCAGAAATCCGATTTCCGAAATATTGGGGGGCTGAGCGTCAAGTTAGCCCCCCATCTAATTTGTCTCTATAACTTTGGTATCGAAACGGCACAGTTCAAAATATCATCGTCACAGTAAAACACACTTTGAGCACAGTAAGTGATAACAAAATTTTCAGGAAATTCGAATGTGTGTGGGGGGGGGGGGGCAATTAGCAGAAAATGGTCGAAAATTTAAATTTTAAGAAAAACTTAATCCAGCACAGTTCAACACACTGCCGATTAAATCAGAATTCATTTTATATGATCTGATTTCCGAAATATTGGGGGGGCTGAGCGTCAAGTTAGCCCCCCCATCTAATTTTTCTCTATAACTTTGATATCGAAATGGCACAGTTTAAAATATCATCGGCACAGTAAAGCACACTTTGAGCACAGTAAGTGATTACAAAATTTTCAGGAAATTCGAATGTGGGGGGGCAACTTGACGCATCCTATTTATCCTACGTTATAATCTTTTAGACTAACTAACAATAAAATCCTATTCAATGATACAATATATCGCAACCGCTGCATGTTGGGTATTTTCTTTGAACTAATAACTGACATAGCATTTATTTGCGGTCACGGATAAAGACTGTTTATTTAAGCTGAAATAATTATTGTCGAATATAAGATTCCAACATAATCCACTCCAGCGATTGCTACATTTGCGATAATTGTTGGGACTCTATGCGGTTAGTAAACTCTATATTTTTTACGCCAAGGGCAGCTTTTTCTGCTGATATTCTTCATGTTTAATACAGTTTAATGCTTTAATTTTATTCAACCGTTATACTATTCCCATTTTGCATATACTTTAAAATACAGCCATTCCTGTATTTAACTTCGCCTTATTGTCAAGACGCAATAGTTCAAAACCCGGCCTGAATAGTGGAATAAACGATTTTCTTGGTTACTTCGTTGTTTTATCGGGCAAGACGTTTAGTTTAAATTTTACCATCGGTCAACTCAATAATAACGTCTGCCAATTAAATTACATCTCTCTATATAGGGTCGATATTGGGTAGACGTCTATGTTTGCAGTTTTCTTTATCAAGAATCATTTGCAAAATCGATATTAGTTTGACGCCATATATTCGGAAAGATCGAGTTGTTGAACAGATAGGGCAATGAATTAATTAAAATAGGATTGAAGTAAAAATCTGAGCAAATGTTTCCGAAATTGACGGAAAAGTGTTGCTGTACTGAACACGTGATATGAAATGCGTGTTTTGGTTGTCTAGTCTATTGTGCTAGTAATCATGTCTGGAAAAATAAGACTCAACTTCCTTCGTCTGCGATTATAGAAAAGCTCACGTTGTCACTTTCTTGAAGTCAACGGTATAGGTAGCAATGTAGGGTCGCGACGGAAAAGTTTTGAAGATGCATCTACCTTCCGACCGGTATTTTTGGAATCTTAAGCCGTACGTTAACCTATCTTTTGACTTGAGTTGCTTGTTAGCGGGCCTAGGTTACACTCGGCTAGAGTGATTTAACACTGTATTTGCGGGGTGAGTTGAATTTGCTTTTTATGAGTTTTGCCATGTTGAGTAAAGCTCAATTACACGTGGATAGTTTGTAATTTCTGTTTAATCCATGTTGCATTAATTATGTTACGACCATGTCGTACTTAGCGAGGGGCAGGGGAGAGCTGCTAAGCCCCCCCCCCCCCCCCCCCCCCCCGTAGATCGTAGAATAGAATGTGGTTATTAATATCTTATAAAAAGAAGAAAAAAACCATTGTGCTTTTTTATTGGTCTGCCCCCCTAGTTCACATCCTGGGTACGCTCTAGACTATAGCTAACACAGCCTCTCATCCTGGCTTTAAGTTAATTGTTTTTAAGTATTGTGATAAATTATTGTTTATAATATGTTCCGTAATTGAATCGAGTTGATCTATTTTTTGCATATTATTCTGATTTGACAGATTTTATTTTTCATTAATTTCATTAGCGAAATTATTTAATTTGATTAATATTTTTGTTTTTGAGCGAAGCCCAAACCATAACGAGTTCAATTTTCCAACTTGGGAATTGTGCCGTATATAAGTCAAGTGGCGCCTTTGAGCTATGATCCAATTTGCATCAGACTTCGCAGAAAGATCGTTCTGGCCTATGCTTAGATAATAGTAAATTCTAAATCTGATTGAAGTGAAGGTACTGATTAAATATTAGAAGAACAAAATATAACACAGTTTGCGATGTTCACCCTTGCATGTGTTTGGAAAAAACTGGACTGTATTCGATCAATTTATCATTTAGTTTTCCTTCTTGACAAAAACTCGATTAAACAGTTTGAAGCTTCGCCTCCTCGATATGCTAACTCATGGAACATTACATGAAACAGTTTATTTCTGAATGCCATCTGAAGGAGTTTTCGTTGTATGATAACTATTTATGTAACCAGTTATGAACGACCTTATTTTGTGTAAGGAGTGGAATTTTGCGCAGCGAGATCCCGCAAATAAACACCTTACACAAAACGGTCATTAGTGACGTGTGTCATATATTTTTTTTCCGCAAATTTAAGATTTTGGCAACCGTCTGAAAATGATAAAACGATTTTAATATCGTAAAATTAAGTAGATATGTTATGTAGAACTGTTTACTTTTCGTAACTATCAGTATCAGTACCAGAAGGTGTAGCATGGGGACCTTGCACACAAACCGCCAATTGGACCCGTTGCGTTGTGCCCCCAGCCCGCATTAGATAACCTCCAGGATGCCGGTCTTCCTTAGGAAAGCCCGCATCTCCTTTAGATTAACACGAGGCATTGAATCTGGTTCGATCGGCGTCACGCCAAAGATTCTGAATCTTGCCCACGCAGAAGCGGGGAATTCCGTGAGTAGATGGTATATGAGGTCTTATCGTCCTCCATGCACAATTTACACTCCACCTTCTCTGCTATGCTCAGCAGAGTCAGGTGCCGTCTAAGCCTTCAGAGCCCTGTGTAGAATCCTATCTTGGTAGGCCCATCGACCCCCGGTCGTAACTAGTTACATAGAATAAAACTTTCCCAAACTCCTTTCAGTGATGAAAAGTGGCACCCTATATGTGAAAATTGGAAACATTTGAAATATTAAGCAGTTTTTCTTGTGCAAAAGCTGAGAAACTTGATGAAAATTCCCTTGGCAGTGAGGGTTTTTAAAAAAGCCTCAACCAAGATCAGCTTGCTGATTTATATACATTTTGCCGTGATATCTCCACTGAAAATGCGTAAATAGACATAGGATATTACTGTATTTTTTAAGTCTTTTTTAGCCAAATATTATTTTTATTGGGTTTCAATTCGTTGTTTATGGTAAGATAATTCTAAGCAATAAAATTCATTTTATTTTAGAACAATAGTCAAAGAAAACCTGCTTACGCTCTTATGTAAGCTAAGACACGGACTATCAGATGCTTTTCCGCATGTAATATTCGGATATAATAGTAGTAGTATGGCGGTTAGTCAAACCAACCTTGCATTTTTGAGTAGAGCATTGAGATTTGGCACAATGGTAGTATATACCCATGCCTCACTTTTAAGAAGTGTAACCAAGTTTGCAACCACGGGAGAGCAGCGGTATGGCGGGTTGCATACCTACCAGAGACAATTTTAAGAAAATCGCTAAACGAGCACACCCGACCTCTTCTATGGGTGAGTATCACTCAAAAATATTACAAGAGATGTTCTGGAACGTAACTGGAGTATGTACCAGCCGCGTGGTGGCAGATTACCTAACCTCAGGCGCAGAAACTAATGCAATCGATTTTGTAGTGTTAAGCTAGGGATTTTTGTGAGTGACTCCATTTCCTCAAGCAAAATATAGATAAATCAGGTCCGAATGGACCCATACACATTCTTAAATCGGTATGCTCATAAATATAATAATATCAAAATAGTTAACTTTAGGTTACCTCGGTGGTAAGGTGGATAGAAAACTAAAATATTAAGAAAAGCCATATTATTACATACAAACAGTTTAACAGCTTCATTTAAAACGTTTAACATTAATTCCATATCGCTATTAAATGGATAATATTATTCATTGTACTAGATGTAATCACGGAATGTAATAACACTAAATCTATTACCTACATCAAAAATTGGAGTCATAAATATCAGACTTTGGCACTTTTTTTGGAATTAATCAAGGTTCTTAGGGCATGGGCAACAACAAAACTCATAGCAAAGGCCTTTAGATGTAGCGCAGTTGCATTTCCTAACGTATTTATTTTTATATTTACATGATACCGGCGTTTCTTTACAAGCCTCTTGTGCTGTAGGCTTAGTTCCATAGACCAGCTTCCAGCCTTCCTAGCCGGCTTTCCAGCTGTACACTGACAGTGATGGCTGGTTCCGGATTGGGGAGATCCCTTGTTTGGCCTTCTGCTCCTCGTATGAAGCCCCCAGAATTAAGCAGCATTTCCTTAAAGCCGCTGGAGTGTACAAAAACGTTACTCACTCTTTCCTTAAGCAATTTGCCGACAAGATCAGCCAACAGAAATGCAGGTGCATCTTCACTGCGTTCCTTTTCCGTATTTATTTGCTTGATCACTTGTTCAAGTGCAAAGTCTCGTGCTTTAGCTAACTGCTCCGATTTCTTGCCTAGACTTGAGCAAGTTTTTAAGTCTCGCACATACTTAGTCCGACAGTTGTTGTGGTACCATACGCCGAGCCTACCCTGCCAACCCGGGAGTGCGATTAAAATTTTACCGTCTAGTTTCTTGGTTGACTTCTATCGCATTTCTAGTTTCTGTGAAAGTCAGTCTATAAGTTGGATTGACTCTTGGCCCGTGCTTGCCACAGAAAATTCATACTATCTTGTCATTAGTTGATTTCACCTCTTCGAGACTTACCCGTGTTACGTACACGGATGGCTCGATATTTTCTTGACAACCAATCTGAATATCTCTCTAAGTTCTAGCGAGCTTGGTTGAATCGCAAGGTACGAAGCAGCGCTTGTGACATTTTGGGTTATTGGTTCTTAAATTATGCTCAATATGAAGGCACGCATCTAAGGCATCCGCGTTGGCATTACGCCGAATATTCCCTAGTTTCTGGTAAGCTTTTAGATTCCTACCCAGGGTAGCAATTCCTGCATCTATCTTTGCTGGCTTGCAGAGTGACGGATCGATGAGGTCCTCTCCCTGCTAAGATTTTTGATACAGTATACAGATACCAGTCAATAGCATCCCTACCACGCTTTCTATTCTGCTGCTCTTCAACAAAGACATTTAAATCTTTCATGATACTAAATCTGTCAAAAAAGAAGTGACCGATTTTTTTTATGGCAGTGGCGCACACTAAAGGGAAATTCTATGGCGCTCGACGAGCGGTGCGTTTGCGAAGATGTTGATTGACACGGTTCTTAAATAGTTGTAGGTGGTAATTAGGGGGAAACAGATGTCCTGGGCGTGAGTTCCAGAGTGATGGAGTGCGCCAGACAAAGGAGATCTTGTAAAGCGATGTTCTAGGTATTTCCAGTTGTACGACGAACTGATACGCTCCCGCCGTCCGTCGCGACTGTCTGACAGGCGTCGCCACGGGTGGGCTAAATCCTGGGAACATCTGCCGTGAAAGTGTCTGTAAAACAGGGACATCTCGGCCACATGTCTGCTGTGTTCCAGACTATCCAGATTCCGGGTCAACACTCCGGGTCGTCGATGAGACGTACAGCTCGCTTCTGAATGGAATCAAGCAGCTTTAGGGTGTGCTTTGGTGCGGCACCCCAGATGTGTGAGCAATATTCTAAGCACGGTCTTATTTGCGCTTTGTAGAGCAAGAGCAACTGCTGCGGTGTATACAGGTTTTTGTTGGGAAATAGCGCACCAAGCTTCTGGGAGGCTGATTTTGCGATGTTAGCAATGTGGTCATGCCAGGACATATTCCTGGTGACCGAGACACTCAGCAGTCCGATTGACGAGAGTGAAGGAATGGTCGATCCTGTCATAATGATGTCAAGGCCCGCCGTATTGGCTCTTGGTAAACTAGACCAAATTTATGTCGCACGAAATTTTAACTTTCTCCAGGTATTGATTAATTGTTGTATAATCTGCTCCTGTCTGCGGTGATAAGTCTCAATCTCTGGTAAAGGTTTTTCTGATCTAAATAGGGAGATAAGGGTACTGACCTTATAGTAGAAAATTGGGAGCCTTCAGGGCGGACTGCACCTCCTTGCATGTCTATCGCTTATACTAAACTAAAGTTTAATTTTAATTAAAACTATTGTTATAACAATTGGTTCTATGGCAAATAGACCTTATTTCAGGATAAGCGAGAGTTATGCGAGGAGGCGCAACCCGCCCTCAGAACGACAACAAACAAGGTTAGAAAAGGCAAAGCGGCGTTCGAGAAGTCAGTCATTGTCAGTTGTATTTGTTGACATTAAAAAAAGGTACTGAAACAAGAATTGTTGGAGTTTTATTAAGAACCCAAGCTTACAATACTTCAGCTTAGCACTATAAAATTGATTTTAATAGTTTCTGCACCTAGAGGGTAGGCAACCTGCCACCACGTGACTGGCACATGGTCAAAGAAAAGTGTACTATAATATTCTTTGCACATGGTCCAGTTACGTTTCAGAACACCTCCCGTAATATTTGTGAGTGATATTCACCCATAGAAACGGTCCGGTGTGCTCGTTTAGCGATTTTCACAAATTTGCTTTTGGCAGATATGCAACCCGCCATACCGCCGCGCCGCGCCGCTCTCCCGTGGTTGCAAACTTGGTTCCACTTCTTAAAAGTGAGGTATGGGCATTCACTACCACTGTGCCAAATCTCAATGCTCTACACAAAAATACAAGGTTGGTCCCAATATCGCTGACTAACCGCCGTACTATAGGCAACATTCAAGTATTTCATCAGTCAGAAAACGTTATCAATAAGCTTTGTTACCGAAAAAAAAATCAATTAATAGAAACGATTATATAATTCAGCACGTTACAATGATCAAGGCTACAATCCCTTTTAGAAATTCTCAGAGCCACAGCTAATACTGATGCAATATATTTTCCGTAGTAGTAATTTTAAGGTGCTATTTATTTAAATGTGTTTTTGTTACTTTAATCAGTTTCCATAATTTGTTTCACTTTCTCAGTATTTTATATTTTATTTGTTAAGGTTAGTTGATTCTGGTAAATCTGGTACAATTAGTACAAACATTGAAGTTTTTTATTTTGTGGTTCCCATATTGTCAACTAACATAAAATCATACAGTGGAAAGTTTGAACTTAACTTTGAATCACAATTATAAATTGTTGTTAATTAAAGTATAAACTGTTATGATTAACCTTGTTGACAATTCAAAACAATACTCGAATTAGAGGTCAAAGTTAGGTTTAAAAAGCGGTGCAGCAGCCCATACCGGCATACTTTGATCATCTCCAGTGCGAATTACCGAAAGGGAAAAGCCCCTCTGGTAGATCAAAGCTCTCACTTTTAAAAAAGACCTATCAGTGCGAATTACCGAAAGGGAAAAGCCCCTCTGATCAGGCACGGTTAAAAAAGACCTATCAGTGCGAATTACCGAAAGGGAAAAGCCCATTTGATCAGGCACGAGTTATGTTAGCACCTCTACCTTATCGCTTAGATACTTTGTTTACTTTACCCTTAGATATAAATACGTCCTAGGTACTTCGTAGGTTACTCTTACTTTCGATCCCGACTAGTTAAGTTGTCACTCTGTTCATTTAAGTTTTGAAACATTGTACTTCTGAAAACTAATGAATAGATTTTATTGTTTTAACTTTAAATAAATGTTTTTAAAAACTAAAGTTTAAGTTTGAAACATATAATTGGCGCAGTCTTAGTGGATCTTAGAAGACCAGTGTAAAGTATATTTGGAAGCTGCATAGTGCTCGATTCCTGAAGCTACAGTCTTGGCCGTTGGTGTTAACCATTTGTCTAAGAGAAACCACGTTCACCCACAACTGTAATTGGAGGAAAAATTTGAAACTTGAGTAAGATATTTTCCTTTCCTACCCCATTTTTTTTGTAAAATTGGTATTTGAATTGTTTTCAAGCATTTACATTTACATATTCCACTTTTCCATTTTTATTTTTCGGTTATTATTTTCTCTCTCTTCATCATTTTACATTGCGTAAAAACAGACCTATATTATTTTAAAACTATTTTTCTTTTATGAGTTTCGAACAAACAGATCCTTACCTCATAGAAAGTGTTTTAAATAATCTTAGAAATATTTCTCTAGAAGATAATAAACCAGAAACAACAATGACATCTCTAAGTAGTGCAAAAGAAATTGCTTACACTATTAAACCTTTTTCTGGTAAACCTGAACACTTAAAATACTTTATTCAATCGGTAGATAAATTTTATAATAGGTATCATGAAACAACTACAGACGTATCACTTAAGGAATTTGTTATTGCTTCCATTTGTTCCAAAATAATAGATGAAGCCGGTGACCATTTACTTTGTCATCCGGAATTGTCAACTTGGCCTCTAATTAAAGCTGAATTAAGGCAAGTTTTTGGCGATAAAATAAATAGGCATACTCTTTCACAACAACTCAATTTCTTAACTAAACATAAAAATGAATCCACAATAGAGTTTCTTGATAGAATTAAAATTTTAAAAAATAGAATAAACCTTAAAATAAATAGTGAACCTTTAATTCAAGCTACACAAACTGCTCTTATCGAACAAAATGAACAAACTGCTGTAACTGTTTTATTAGCAAACGTCAATAGCGAACTAAGAACCATTTTAATGATTAATAATCACAATTGTTTAGACGATACTTACAATACCATACTAAACCATACATTAATAGAACAACAGTTAAATAATCGCAATCAAATTCTAAGAAATAATCAGAACTACCAACAACAAAGCATACCACACAGACAAATAACACAACAAAAACCTCGATATAATACACCCATACCTAACCATTTTTCTAACGATTTTCATAATATGTCTAATGGCCCCAGACAAACCTTTCCTAGCCAACCTATTAATGTACAGGCTCGCCCTGTACAACAGAAATTCTTTACTAATCGTCAAGTTCTTGGAAAACCTCAAAATGTATTCAAAAAACATAACCCAAATGCTCGATTAGATATACCTAAACCTATGTCCGGTGTTACCACCGTGCCCAAAGGAACTATAGATAGAGCCACATCTCAACAACATAGACACAATTTTTGGCGAAACAACCCCCATGCTAACCCATTACAGTTTACGGAAATAACACACCTAGAAGGAAATCATCCCTTAGAAAATCGCGATGAGGACCTACAAAATGAATTATATTATGAACACCCCTATGACGAAAACCCAGAGTCAAAATTATACTACCAAGACGATTATCCGTCAGAATACTTTTACGAACGATTTGAAGAATATTCCCCCGAAGAAAATGCATATGAAAATTTTCCCAACAACGCCTCAGAAAAGGACAATCCTTCATAGATATAAATTCGTTTCAGATAAACTCTCTTCCCTATATAGAAATGCAAGAACCCCCTATGAAATTATTAATTGCTACTGGCAGTCACACTTCTCTCATTAGACCAATTCTAGCAGAGCAATATTTCCCAAATCAAATATATAATTCTAAGCACACATTAATTACCTGCAATGGACAGACTAATACTCAAAATAAAATAAAGATCCCCCTTCTACAAGAATTTGACATTGACACTAAATTAGAGTTAATCCTTTTTAACTTCCATAGTTCGATGGCATTTTAGGCGTAAAGGATTTACGTAAATTAAACCTAAATATAGATTTATCGAATCAATGTCTGTATAATTCAAACATCTCTATTCCCCTACACTATCGTCAAGAGTTCGAAATTCAAAAAATAGAAATCCCCGCAAAAACAAGCATGCTTAAAAACATTCACACAAACATACCTAACGAAACTGAATTATATATGCCATATTTAAATAATAGGATAATTGAAATTCCAGCATCACTTCTAAAAGTAACTAATAATTCCGTTCCTCTGGAAATCAAAAATTTATGTAACAAAAGCATCCTAATTCATTTTACTCCCCATGACATAGAACAAAAGTGCTCTATCTTTTACAAAGAAGATAACGAAATATTCAACCTGGAACAAATAACATCCGAAATTAATTTTATTCAAAACACCAATAATTATCCCCAAGATAATTTCTCACTAATTCGTTCTGACCATTTTAACCCTGAAGAAAGAAAGGCACTTCAAAAGCTATTATCCGAATTCCCGGATATCCTCCATAAACCCAATGACAAGTTAACTTTTACAAGCAAAGTTAAACACGAAATTAAAACGGTTGACGAGATCCCAGTGCATTCTAAATCTTATCGCTATCCCTATGTACATAAAGCCGAGGTGCAAAAACAAATTTCCCAAATGTTAGCAGACGGTATTATTAGACCCTCTTCAAGCCCTTGGTCATCACCTGTTTGGGTGGTCCCAAAGAAATTAGATGCCTCAGGTAAACAAAAATGGCGGATTGTGACCGACTATCGAGAGGTCAATAAAAAGACTATAGACGACAGGTACCCTTTACCTAACATTTCCGACATCCTTGATAAAATCGGGCGTGCTAATTACTTTACAACTTTAGACCTTGCATCCGGGTTTCATCAAATAGAAATGCACCAAGACTCTATACCTAAAACGGCTTTCAATGTTGAAAATGGCCACTATGAATACGTTCGTATGCCATTTGGTCTTAAAAATGCCCCCGCAATTTTTCAAAGAGTAATGGACGACGTATTACGGGATTTACAAGGAAAAATTTGCCTCGTCTATATGGACGACATTATAATTTTTTCCACCTCTTTACAAGAACATATAACCAATATAAAACTTGTATTTCAACGATTACAAAACCATAACCTAAAAATTCAAGTCGACAAATCAGAGTTTTTACAAAAAACAGTTGATTTTCTACGACATACGATAACCCCAGAAGGAATAAAACCAAATAAGAATAAAATCCAAACTATTCTAAATTTTCCAATACCACAAAATCCAAAAGAAATCAAATCATTTTTAGGACTTGTGGGCTCTTACCGAAAGTTTATTAAAAATTTCGCAAAAATAACCAAACCACTCACGAATTGTTTGAAAAAAATCAATAAAGTAGAACACACCCCTGATTTTAAAAAAGCTTTCGAAACTTGTAAAAATTTATTAACCAACGACCCCATACTTCAACATCCTGACTTTTCCAAGCCTTTCGTTCTGACTACAGACGCTTCAAATTATGCCATAGGAGCAATCCTTTCCCAAGGAAATATAGGTTCCGATCTTCCCATTGCATATGCTTCTAGAACTTTAAACCCAGCAATAGAGAAAGAATTGTTAGCAATTGTTTGGGCAACGAAATACTTCCGTCCATATCTGTTTGGAAAGAAGTTCAAAATTATAACAGACGATAAACCACTTCAATGGCTCTTTTCAATCAAAGAACCTAACTCCAAACTCGTAAGATGGCGTTTAAAACTGTCAGAATACGACTATGATATTATTTATAAAAAAGGAAAAATTAACACGAACGCCGACGCCCTCTCCAGAATCCCCATCCAAATTAATCCTATAGAGGATGACCAACATTCTATTATTCCACAAGTTGACCCTACAGAAATGCCTGACTTAAACCCAGATGATCTTGACAAAATCTTGAATTCTTTGCGTCACTCAGAACCCGTCCAATCACCAAAAATTAATATAATCTCAGATATCCTTCTCCCAAGCACCTCAAAACAACCAGATCCGGAAACACTTTCCGACACAGCCAATACAGTACATTCAAGCCAAGAAAATCCAATACTTGGAGGTACGTATATTAACAAACCCTTAAATTCCTTTAAGAATCAAGTAATCATCCAGTATAATTCAAATGGCAATAAACCACGAATAGAACACGAAAAAAATTTCGATAAAAAACGTCTAATTATATATTTACCTAACCAACCTTCTGAAGAACTACTATGCAAAATTATAAAAGAAAAATTTCAACCTAAGCAAACGTATTGCCTATATTTTAAGCAATTAGGACTAGAACCTATCATTTTAAATACATTTAGAAAATATTTTAAAAATAGTGCTTTTAATCTCAGAATTTCTAGAATAAAGTTAGAAGATATATCCGACGTAGAAAGACAAAAAGAAAAAATTAAACAATTTCACGAAACTCGTACAATACATAGAGGTATACAAGAAAATATCTCAGCACTTAAAAAGGTTTATTACTGGCCCAACTTAGAAACTGATGTAAAAACTTACATAAACCTTTGCGACATATGTCAAAAACACAAGTATGAAAGACACAGTAATAAATTAATATTTAAACCAACCCCAATTGGTTATGAACCTTTCGACCATGTATATATGGACACTTTTAGGCTCAGAGGAACTTCATTTATTACATTTCTAGATAGTTTCTCTAAACTAGCACAAGCTTATCCTAGCCCCACACATCATGGAACTGAAACCGTTCAAAGATTAATTCAGTATTTTAATCACTACGGAATTCCCAGAAAAATAACCACGGATAACGGCACCGAATTTAAAAACGATTCTGTTCAAAAATTCCTACAATTACATAATGTAGAAATACATTATTGCACACCCTACAATCCAAACTCAAACAGCCCAGTCGAACGCCTACATTCAACATTAAGCGAAACTATTTCCGCCTTAATTGAAGAAAGACCCCAAGAATCCATAGAAAATCTAATGAATTATGCCATACTATCATATAATAATAGTAACCATAATGCGTCCAAATATACGCCTTTTCAAATTATCAAAGGTAACTTAGACTATAAAAATCCCCTCGAACTTACAGAAGAACAAATTACAACTCAGTTTATCCAAGACCATGCAGAAAGAATTAGATTAATAAAAAACCATCTTAATGAAAAATTACGTGATAACTAAGAAAGAATTCTCGAAAAAAGAAATGAAAAAGAAGGTAGACGTCCAGAAATCCCAATAGACGTAACATTACCTATTTATGAGAAACTTCCCAAAAATAGACAACGAAAAATTAACAGCCCTAAATACAAAAAACTGTCAGTCCCCGTTAAAGCTACCCCTACTGGCTTAATAGCTAAGAAAAGATTAATTCACATAAGTAACATCAAGCCTCAAAGACGCATTCTTGTTTCAGGGAATGACCCACCTTGTAGTCCAGACAATTATGATGCTTCTCGCGATAAAAGCAACCGAAGCAGAGGAAAGAAAATTAATTAATCCTATTTTGCCAATTGTTCTCGGACCATCCTATATAACAAAATCACACCACATTATATACTACCACATCGACACACAAATAATAAAAAACTGTTTAGAAAATTTTGGAGACATCATTGATAGCACTCATAGTTTATTAAAAGACAATTTAAAAGACCACCTCTCCTTTTTAGTAAACGAAAAATTGAACCAAACGAAAGAAATGTTAAATGAGCAACTATCAGTTTTGCATGCAATCTCAGCAAAAACTAAAACCAAACGCGGTCTAATTAACGCCGTTGGTAAAATCAATAAATTGCTTTTCGGTACCTTAGATTCGGACGACGAAGAAAAATTCAATACATACTTCACAAGTATCTTAAACAATCAAAAAAGCCTTAATGACGAAATGAAAAATTCAACGTATATACTGTCAACGGTAACAAAAACATTTATATCTAATTTTAACAAAATAAGCGAAAATCAAAACAAAATTATAAATAAATTGGAAATATTAGGAGCAAGACAACTTACTATCTCTGATGCTTTATACATATCTCTTATAACAGATAACATTAATAATCAAATTATAAGGATAAAAACAATCTTAATAAATTTAGAGACATCTATTAGTTTTGCTAGACTCAATGTAATGCACAATACTATACTTAATGAATTTCAACTTAAAGAACTACTAGATAACGTACCCAAGAAAAATCTAGTACAATTAAACAGCCCAATTAATTATTACAAAATAATGTCCCCCAAAGTTAAAATTATAAATGACACAGTAATATTTGCAATTCACATACCAATTATCGACCCGAAACCCCTTACATTATATAAAATCATACCTATCCCAATCAAAATCCAAATAATTATCTCTTCTCAACCTTATATTTTACTCAATGAAGAAAGAAGCTTTTCTCTAGACGTAGAATGCCCGAAGATAGAAAATCTCTTTATCTGCCCTCAAGATGAGCTTTCTACCGAAGAATCCTGTATTGTGTCCATTCTTACAAGAAACGTAAATACTTGTCCAATCGCCCATGTCCATTATACCAAATCGAGCATCAACAGAATCAGCAATAAGGAAATCCTTGTAATACCAGCTAAACCAGTTTCAATAATGGATTATTGTACCAACCTAAAAAGAAGCTCAACAGTGAAGGAACCTACCCTGGTCCTAATGAATAATTGTCCACTCGAAATAGATGGCCTTATGTTCGAGCCAGAAAAATCCAGCAACATGTATTATAGCCTGGATATTCCCCAATTGGAGCTCAATCAAAGCAAAAACATGGAGATCACCCACTTGGAACTTAAAGAAGTGAATCAAGAAGAAATCCAGCAAGCTAACCAGCTAATTTCTACAATGAAGCAGCACGAACTTCAATACCCCGGGATTTTAAAACCCCATTGGACTGTCCCAATAAGCATCTTGATTACATTAGGCATCCTTGGTACTATTTTCACCATTTATAGAATGAAAGGAAATTCCTGCAAGAAGCCAAAGGAGCCCTATGGTGAAACCAAAGTCGAGCTTCCCCAGCTGAACACTTCGGAAAATCGTGTTCCCCTATTTTCCGAATCTTAAGGAGGGAGGAGTTATGTTAGCACCTCTACCTTATCGCTTAGATACTTTGTTTACTTTACCCTTAGATATAAATACGCCCTAGGTACTTCGTAGGTTACTCTTACTTTCGATCCCGACTAGTTAAGTTGTCACTCTGTTCATTTAAGTTTTGAAACATTGTACTTCTGAAAACTAATGAATAGATTTTATTGTTTTAACTTTAAATAAATGTTTTTAAAAACTAAAGTTTAAGTTTGAAACATATAATTCACGCCTTAAAAGTGAATCAGTGAAAATTAATAACGCCATAAGGCAAAGTGCTATTTAAATTAACTACATATAAGAAGTAAACTACGTAACTAAATATTTAGCCAGACCAAATAATCTATCCGCCCGTCAATCTAATTGTAACAGCCCTTCAGGCTAGCTCTCCCTCTCTCTCGCTGCTGTTCGTGGTTAACATTTTCGCGAGGAATACCCCAGGGGACTTACGAGATATGCATTCCCGAATATTTTGG